>JAQIWH010001619.1:0-30192 GCA_034695005.1 Cryptops parisi
AGGGTGTCAGGTAGTGTCTTGAACCACTTTTTCTTACCTTGACTCCACCGATAGTGTGACCTTGCCCCTTTGATGTTTTGGCTGCTAAAGGCATTTTCAGCCCCAGTGCCAATAAACTAAATATTACCGTACAGAATAAGATGTTTATGCAGCTTTCATGAAACTGTTGAGATTATACGTATATTTTAATTTAATAAAATTTATCATATATACTATATCTCATACTAGCTGATTGTCAGTCAACAATTACGGGTGCTAGAATTGTTGTGTTTTTACTAATACTTAGTACCTCTTACTAACGACCAAGAGGGTTATATTCAATCACACACACAGACAGCTGGAAAAATATATAGTGGATAAAGTATAAACACAAATATTCGGTACTATTGTATCGTACTGTATAATTAGTACTAGAGAAAATACGTACTTAAATCTCAGTGTAGTTATATAGTTATAAACGAAAATTAAATTTATGTAGTGTATTTTAATTACGGTCTATTTTTTAGTAACATGTCATAAGTATTCCAAATGTATACGATCATATGATCGACAATATGTTACAAACCATATTTTATAGTTTAAGCTAGTTTTACTTGAATTTTGTATTGTTAACTTTAAATTTTGTACTATTTATTCTACTTTTGTACTATTAACGGGGTTACTATTATTTTCAATATTCGTCATTTATATAACCTAATGTCGGTTATTATTTTTCGAATTACATATTATTGAATACCATTCATTGGTACATAGTAAAGGTATTTTCCGTATAACGGTAAATGTATTTATTTACCTTTAATATTTTATTTGAAGTTATTAAGCGTACAAATAAAATTTCAGGGAAACATTTTTACAAATTAGTTGAAACGTTTAGAAATATATTAACACAATGCAAATTTTATTAAAAACACATATACTAAAGTACAATATAACAAAATTCTGCATGTATTGATGAGCTGAAGACGAATTACCAGTAATTTAATTTCTTAGCAGTTTTTCATATAGAGAAAAACAAAATGAATACTTGTGGGTTTACATATTAAACACGCTTGTGGTGCTATTTAATTTAGTTTTTGTTTTTAACTAACCTAATTTGTTTGTCTATGGTATCCGTCAGTCTAGGTTAGTTAAAATAATAAGTTGTTTTTTAACTAATTTAAACTATTCATATCATACCCATAGACAGTGTGGGTTCAGTTTAGGGTCTGACACCTCGGGGGCAGGTTTTCTCGGGGCACTCCCGTTCCTCCTGCTTCATAAAATCCTGTTCTATGTTTATCATCCTCATCTCATCGTCATTTCTGTACTTCTGATTTAAATAAAGTCTGAGGGCCAAATGACATAGCTGTAAAAGCCAGTCGATGCCCTCGTTAAACCTCCAGTACCTACCTATTTATAACTAGCTTTTAGCCCGTCAAACTGACGGGAATTTGTTTTGGATTTTTCATTTCAAAAATCAAATTTTTTAACACGTGTTGGTAATACGCACGCTGGTTGCAGCTAAAACACACTACTGAAAGCGAATTCAAATATTAAAATTAATTCAAAATATCGAAAGCAGTGGATGACTCGTTAGTGTTATTAGTATCAATTTACTATATGTGCTAGACTTCATTTCGTCATACTTTATGTTCACCATTACTTCAAACTTGAGTTTAAAGGCGCGTTTACACGATGATAGTTTTGGTGATAGTGCTGTTATGACAGCACTATCTCATTTGATACGGCTCAATTGATACGGCAATCAACTCATTTGAAACGGCTCAATTACCTCCACATCGTCTACAACTGAAAAAAGGATGTCCGGTGATTTTAATGCGAAATTTAAATCCTTTTCTTGGACTGTGCAATGGCACCAGATTAATTGTTGAAAGATTGCACCGTCACATCTTAGAATGTAGAATCATAACTGGAAAGTTTGACGGGAAGCATGTATTCATACCCCGCATTAGTTTGGCTTTGACATTTCCTGACATTCCTTTTCATTTCAAAAGATGTCAATTTCCTTTGAAACTCTGTTTTGCAATGACAATTAACAAAGCGCAAGGACAGACAATGGAAAAAATTGGTATATGCTTATCGACACCAATTTTCTCACATGGTCAGTTATATGTGGCATTGTCACGAGTTAGAAATTCTGATGGCATATCTGTTTATACATCCTCCAATATCCATGTAACCAAAAATATCGTGTATAAAGAAAATTTCCATTAAATTCACCAACCGTTTTTTTCCTTTCTTTGTATTTTATCAACATTTTTTCACCACGTCGCTTGCGACGGGGCGGGCACACTAGTCATTTACTATAATACTGGAATTTCAGTTAAAATTTTAACCAATTAGATGCATGTTTATCATTTAGTTTAAATGAAGTGGGTTTTGTTATTTTTTGTTTTGTTTTATATATTTTCAAAATGAACTGATTTTTAACGCTACCTTTTGACCTGATGTTCAACATAATCAAAGTAAAAATATCATTGCCATTTGGTTGACATAACTAATACTTACATTACTAAACTTTTGTGATTGTACCAAATGTCCAACGTATAATTGTCACAAATGACGTCACAAAAGTGACGTAACGCGAGTAGTCACCTGACATCCACTCCAAGCGGGAGTTTTAAAAAAATTTTATTTTTTTAAAAACAAAACTTTCTAATAAAATTTGATAATGAATTATTTATAAAATAATTAAAAATTGATTTAATTTAAAATGAAGATTAAGAATTGCTTTTATATTGAGAAATGAAATCAATGAAATGAAATGAATAAAATAATTATAATTTAAATAAAATTTTAAAATCACCCGTTTTATAAAATAAACACTTAATAAAAATACAATATAAAAAAATATAACACATTTTTATATTATATTATAAAAAACGATTAATATTTGTTTAATTAATTTTTACAATATTTTAATTATTTTTTACAAAAAAAATAATAATAAAATTATTTATAATTTTAACTGTAAAAAAAATTAATTTTATAAGCAAAAAAAGAATATAATTTATTTTTTATATTATTTATTATAATATTTCTTTTTACAATAGCCAAATGAATAATAAAATATTTTATCATTTATAGACTACAGTTCAAACTATAATCAATTGTATTATTTAATACAATCGATTAGAAATTTATAAATTATAATTAATTTTATATACCAAAACAATTAGCTACTAACAACTATATAAAATTATATAATAAATATATAAAACTATTTTACAAATTAAAAAAGAAAATCGTAAACTAAGCCACTCAATTCCCAGTTTGCTCAACAAACACTACAACAACCAGGACCAGATACTCCATCAACGATTTCATTCCCAACCTCTCAAAATTCTAACAAAAAAATAACAAAACAAAACTTAAACTAAAAAAAACCCACTTATTTACCATTTTTTATGTCAAATCTTTAAGTATTTATCAAAATCATTATGATTAAATTGACACATTAAACTATCGTAGTTACTCCTTGGTAATGTTACAAAAAATAAAAAAACTGGCCACAGTACTACTGTGGCAGTAGTAGTCATGGTCATATTCAAAAGGCCTCTCTTGAAGAGAGTCTCTTCTCAATTCCTCCTCGTCCTTCGTAAACAGCACAACCAAAACTATACACCGAGGCATTAGACACCCACATATCAGCTACTAGTTATTATAGTGACTCAGTATTCCTAGGGAGCTGTTTGCTTCGATAATAATGATTAAATTATTTTCCCTGAAACAACAGAAAAAGGATTGTGAAACGACGTCGAGGTCTGGTAACCAGAAAAGAGCTTCGGCAGCCCAGCTAAGGATTCAGAAAGGTAAGCCTAAAGACGATGGATAGTTGTTATAGTGAGACTTAAATAAACTTACACAGCCGCGGTTTATCGAAATTAATCGACAGTGTCCTATCGTGTATATCTTGAAATAAAATTGTGCTAGGTCTGTTATTGATTTTATAAAACAAATGGTTTCATCTTCTCGTTTTGCAGACATTAACGAACTCAACTTGCCCAAGACGTGTCAGACTGAATTCCCTGACCCTGATGATCTTCTCACTTTTAAATTAATCATTGGCCCAGATGAGGTATGTATAATATACTGATTATAGATGTAAACTGAACATTTGGACATTGGGTGGCTAAACGTCGATTTGACACCAATACCGTACACAGAACGTAAACTGTGTTCGGTATAAATCAAAACGTCCAAATTGCTTACAAGGTTTTTCTAGATAACTGACAGCTGATGTTGTTTTGTTTGACAAAACGGTGCAATTTTGTTTTAATGTCATTTTAACTGGAAACGTTTGTAGATCACTGACATTAACGTTGGATCGATGTATAATTCATCAACGTAGTTTTCAATTCAAACTGGACGACGTGGTTCACGTTTAAATGTCGATGAGCGACGCAATGACCACGTTCACTTTGAATGCTGTTAGTGTTTTTAGCGTAAAAACACCGACCAAAGACTGTCGATGGCGTGAATAGTTATCGACTCTTGCACCAAGTTATCGACTCTTTGGACCGTTTTCATGTTAAAAGCAAGTGCTAACAGCATCCAAAGTGACACTGCGGCCAACGACATACGCCAACAGCTAATAGTTGCTTATCGTTCCAATCGATACTGCAGTCCTAATGGAGATGTTGATTAATTAGAATGCCAACATTTTATAGAGGAGCGATGATTTCACAACTATAATATGTTGAGCATCAAGCGTTGAGAATTTAATCGTATAATTAATTCCACGTGGCTCACATGGATTGCTTTGATCGTTGGCAGGGATTCTACAGGGGCGGAAGGTTCGTGTTTAGCTTCAAAGTTGGTCCCAATTACCCGCACGAGCCGCCGAAAGTCAAATGTGAAACTCAAGTGTATCATCCCAACATTGACTTGGAAGGAAATGTCTGTCTAAACATTTTAAGGTACGACCAACCATGTTGTCGACAATATTTTTAAGGCGTGACAGACGAAACTTCATTGTTCCGTTGACGTCATTTATAACCCTGTACGTCTTATTTTTTTCTTCTTCAGGGAAGACTGGAAACCTGTGCTGACTATTAATTCCATTGTGTACGGTCTTCAGTATCTGTTCTTGGTAAGCTGTCAATTAACTGTACGTAAGCTAAACATGGTTTGAGGGAGGGGAGGTCAGATTGTTGACTAACCTCCCCCATAGACCAACAGATATAAGTCAAGATGGAACTGTAGCCTAAACTGGTTTATATTACTCAAAAGAGTATTTTTTCAACTGGCATCATAATAGTTGAAGAACAAAGACCACAAGTAGCTTAAAAGAAAGGTTATATATTTATATATATATTTATTGTTTTTTTTTGTAAATTGCAGGAACCCAACCCGGAAGATCCTTTGAACAAAGATGCGGCCGAAGTGCTGCAAAACAATCGTCGGTTATTTGAGCAGAACGTTCAGAAGTCGATGCGCGGTGGCTACGTCGGCACCACTTATTTTGAACGTTGTCTAAAATAAATCGGAACAAGGCTTTAACTATTGGCTAGTGAATGCACCCGAATGGACCGAGAGAGAGAGAGTGAATGTTGACGGAGGAAACGTAACTTATCTAATTTAACAACAACAACAACAACAACAACAAAAAAAAATAATAATAATAATAATAATAAAAACAAATTAAACACGCAAAAATGACAACAAAATATTCCTCACTCGATGGATCTATATATAAATATATATATTCAAAGATAACGAACCGTCTATCGAATGGCGACGACGTGCGGGAATTTTTTTTTTTCCGGAAGAGTGCCACGATGACAAATCAAGATACGGAAAAGATAATGGGAAATAGTTTCTCTCGCTTTGAAACGACAGTCAACGTTTATCTTTCAAAAAATCGTTCATTTCGTTTTCCCTCTCGCAAACAAACGTAACGCGTTTAATAATAAAAACGATTCTTCGCCAAAAAAACACAGGTAGTTTAACAGCGTCGATTAATAACATTAGTAAATCCGATTTGTGCCAACGTTAACCGAAAATTTAACCTTTTTTTTGTTTTGTTTTTGTGTTGAACATCGTTTTTAAACGCTTCATCTCGTCAAATAACGATGACGCGTTAACATCATTTTGCTTTACCCAGTCTTGAAAAGAAATTACTTCTCTATTTTTATCTCCCAATTTAATAAAAAAACGAAAACAATACATGGAAAAAAAGTTCGGTTTCTTTAAAAGACGTCACCGTCGTCGCTTGTTGAACGTTCATTCTCAGGTTTTTTTTACCCCCCCCCCCCCAAAAAAAATAGGTTATCATGTTCAAAGTTGTAATTATTCGAGTTAACAGGAAAAAATTTTAACAAACAATAATTAGAATACATAACTTATGACGGTAACGATCTGCAGAAAATGGAAAACTAGTGTGAACTTGCTTTTTAAGTTTTACTTGAAACTCTAAATTCACCCAAAAATAAAATAAAAATGTTAATTAAAAACAAAAAGTTTCAACCTTTTTCTTTGGACGACGTCGAGTATATGGGGCCCATTGAAATTTTTGCATAGAAACCTGTCCCGAACCATGGCACACATTCATTAACGAAAGATGTTTCAATTATGGAGAGTCGGTACGGAATTTTAACTTTTAACGGCTTGTAGTAATCCTAACGTAGTGCTCGTTCTGTTATGCAAGTTAGTTGTAGCTTGTTTTTTTTTTGGGGGGGGGGGAGAGATAAAACGCATGCTATTCAAAATGGCACCTGTTCAGACTGCAACAACGAACCCATGGTTTCATAAAATTGTGCTTTTACGCAGTAGACGACGACGAATCAGAACGATCGATCCGCCAAATGAAATATTGCTACAACGAAAGATCGACAACCAAACATTGGCCGTGAAGGACGTTGACCTGTATCCATTATGCCAAGACACACCACCATAATATAGTTTACAATGATAAAACCTCCAATTATATATTTGAAATTTCCATTTTGTGTAATAAATATTATCCGAGCTTCAGTAAAGACATGGACGCGTGCATACTGGCGGAAACGATAATGAAAATGTTCAACCTAACCTAACCTCGACTCTCAAAAGCGCCACCAGGTGTGAACTCGAGTCAACGAGCCAAGAGGTTGTGTCCAGAGATTCGGCAACCTAGTTTTATGCCAAAATTGCACGGGCCATCTACTAAAAACTCACTTAACTGTGTGTTCACAACGGGAAATAAAATTTCAAACCGTTTAAAAATATCGGTTAACAAGTTTTAATTAGAAACGCAAAAGTTGCGGAATACACTTTACTGTCACATCTCTCGCACTTTTCACACGCAAAAAAAAATTAGGAATAAAACGTCAGCATACTAAATCAAAAAGCTCGGACCCTGTATACAATAAAGATTAAATAGAATAATAATAATAATAAACATCGAATAAGTGTTCAAAGATAAAATTACTCGTCACGAACGGAACGTTTCATCGACAAAACGCATCAACTTTGTCATCAACTAGGAAACAAAATGGCAATTGTGAATTAACCCACAGCCATGATCTATTCAGGTTTGAAACCAAACTATTGCCCATAGATTCTAGTTTAGGTTGGTTACGAAAAAAAGAGAAAGTTTTATAGTTAAATTATAAAATGAATCCATTTTTAACTAACCTAAACTACATGGCTGCGAGTCGACACCGGAGTGCCAACAAAAATCTTCCAAAAATTGTAACCAATTAAAAACCGCGGAAGCATTTGTACTTTTACCGTCAACTACGTGTTATTTCGAACAACGCAAAATCTAACATTTACACACAATTCGAATTATAACGCCGACGATAAAATAATTGCATTAACAAGGCTAGAGAGATAAATGAGCAACATTGTCTCTTCGTTGGTAGACATTGTCCTATTATTTGAGGTAACCGTAAAATTAGGCACTTTTTTTTATATATATATGTAACATATATAATATTGTACTGTAGAATTTTTATATAACACCACACATTAATTAATGATTATTATAAAAAAAAAAACACCTATGTACAATGAAAAAACGACAAGATGCACGTTTATAATACACAATGATCGCCTAGATTTTCAATTGAAACAAAACACGAAATTTGTACGCGAACGGTCAAAATCGCTAATCACCTATTCCAAATAAAAACAACCTCCGTTGGTGGCGCTAGTGCTGTAGCCTGGCATGCGTGATCGATCATCGTTTCCATTATCACGTAGAGTTACAAGTTCAGTAATGGTTCAACCAAAATTGACATGTAACGGGGGAAACCACAAAGATGGATCACGCCCATCAGCATCCACTAGCGCCACAAGTGGCCTGTCCACTTGCAAGAAAAATACCATTCTTACCTGAACATTTAAAACGATAAAACTTATTAACGAACTATGGGGGGGATGAAATGAATTAAAAACGACAGAAATTGGAAAATAAAACGAACGGAGTCTCATAACCGTGAAATCGTCGCCAAAATATATAAATATAATTATAAAATAAACATACATTCAGTTTCTATAACCGTTTCTTAATGAACCACAAAATTTTAAAAAACTAAAAATTACTGTTTATTTAAATTTTCGCTTATTATTTTCACTAAATAAATTTAAAACAATTAATTTTGCGCATGAATTCTGGGAAATCGTCCTCGTTCCCAAACGAGTATAGAAAAATATTAAAATAAATAAAAAACAGGGAGAAATAATTTTAAAAATTTAAAAATTCTGGGAAATCTATTCTCAAACATAAAATAAATAAAAAAGCGAAATGATAAAAATTTTTAAAAATCCACGAAAAAGCGCGTATCGTAAAGAGAAGAACAAAACATTATTGTCAACACGAGAGTTATCACCGAGTCTGAAGGGAAAACCGTCCTTTCGCATCATAATTATATTTATTTTTTCATGTTATTTTGTTTTTTGTTGGGTTTTTTTCAATAAAAAGAAACCGTTGTTGCAACGACGTCAACACGACACGGTCGATTGGTTTTGGTCACAAGTTCGCTCCATTCTCTGTTTTTGTTTGTTTTTTTTTTTTTTATACGTGTAATAGAGATAAATTCATCTTACAATATTATACCCACGGGCGCGGCTAAAAAATCGATCTCACGACAACGAACCGCCGAAGTTAAAACTGGTTGGCACCACCTGGTTTTGGAATACGTAACCGCCGCTCTTCTCGATCCGCCTCGATTCTGCCAAATTAAACAAAAAAATACCGTTTGTAAATTTTCAGTTCCAATTTATATACAAATATATGAAATTATAAATATATTATCAAATTTTATAATAAAAATTGAAAATAATGGTTGAAAAATGACAAATTAAAAATAAATATAAAATAAACAAACAAATGTGTCAAATTTTTGTTTATAAAATAAGCAAATTAAAATAAAATCAAACGTACCCGCAGCTGCCTTTCTTTGGTCGGCGTAAACGTAAACTTCCGACAGTTCTTTTTGATGTTGCGGCGAAAGATGAGCCGTGAGCATCGTGTACCAAGCCGGGTCCGACGCCTGCATTTCTAAATATTCAAAATAACAATATCAATAAAATTTGTCGTCTTGTAAGTGTTTCGAGATATTCGCAAATAGCCCAAAATAAAATAAAAATTAACAAAATATTTTCTTAAAATAAATAAAATAGATAAAAAAAATATTTTTAGAAAATGAAATATAACGCAACATTTTTAAAATTAAAATAAAATAGAGCAACAAATTTTTTTAAAATAAAAATAATATAGCCAAAAAAAATTTTTTTAAATAAAATATGGCAAAATAAAATTTTTAGTTTATTAAAAAATTTTTTTGCTATATTTCATGTATTTTAGAAATTTTATTTTGCTTTATGTTTTTATTTTAAAAAATTTGTTGCTTTATTTTATTTAAAAACTTTTTTTTTTAAAAATAAAATCAAAATATAGCAAAAAATTTTTTAAAATAAAATAAAGCAAAAAAGTTTTTAAAATAAAAACATATAGCAAAATAAAATTTTGCTATACAAGAAATATAGCAAAATAAAATTTTTAAAATACATGAAATATAGCAAAAAATGTTTCCTAATATACTAAAAATTTAAAAAAAAAAAATATAACAAACATTTTTAAAAATAAAATAAAATATAGTAAAAAAAAAATTTTTAAAAACAAAATATACCTTTTTTAAAAAAGTAATAAATTTTATAGCAAAACAAAATATTTAAAAATGAAATATAGCAAAACTATTTTTACAAACAAAACAAGGCATTTTAAAGATGAAAACAAACCAACTTACGTTGCATGATTTCTTTGAAAACGATGTACTCGTCAACGGGACAGTCTTCGTCGTCAATCGGCGTCGTGTACGATTCCAAAGCTGTTTCCTCCATTTCGTCCAGATCTTCGTCGTCGTCCTCATAATCGTCCTGAAACCAGCACCAATGCAATTGGTATCGAAACAACTATTCTTTCATTCAATTCTTCACTACGTAGAATCCTTCAATGCCAAATTTTCGTTGAACCACAAAAAAACAATTTTCAAATCATATTTTTTTTGAAGCGTCGTTCGATCTCGCATTGAAGACATTCTACGGTCACAACATGAGACGAGGTCTCGCAACCCCTCCAAAATTTGAAGAAAAAAAAAAAAGCGACATCATCGGACCGGAAAAATAAAAACGCAAACCGGATGATGCGTAGCATACAATGACAAAATCAAACTTTCTACGCGTCGTCGGAATCGCATCCAAGCAGCGAAACGTAGAGGCGAGTACCAAGTCACCTGAATAGTTGCCGAAACGCTGAACGGCAAGTCAGCATTCTGTACCTTCTCCTGTAATCGCTCCAGATATTCTTGAGCTTCGTCGTCCAAATCATCTTCGTCCGTATCCAGCACCTCTGCAGCAAAAAAAAAACAAAAAATAATCAAACTTACGACTTAAAAAAACGTGCACCATTGCACCGTCGGTCCTACTCGTACCGGGATCGTAATCGTCGTCGTCGTCACTGTCATCCTCGTCTTGCTGAGCACGATCTGGAAATGATCGCCAAACAAATTTATTCCTCTTGGGGTCGAACGTGCCAAACTTGGACAATTCACGCCGTTCCTCGAGTTTCTCGTACTCACTTGTATACGCACGTTTAAGTCCTTCGAACAACATGATCAGCGAAGGAACGATCTGCTGGGCAATCTCGATCACCACTCCCGGGCGGTTGTGCGGCGTGTTGATCAGCGTGCACAGACCCAAAACGCAAAGCTTGCGATCGTGCAACCTGGGTGAAAAACCAACTATCAGCACACGTTCACTAAACCAAACGCAAACCGTCAAGTTTGTTTCCATTGCATTGTTTTTCGTCCGTCTCACCCGAGAAAGCAGTCCATGTCGTGGATCCACTGTTTGATGAACTGAACGACGATGGAGTCGGGCATGTTAGGCAAGTGCATCTTCTCCAGGGTCTCGAATAGGAACTGAGGATTGTAGTAGAGCGCTGCGATCACCACCTGCAAGCACATGGTGCGCAGTTCCGACGTCTTCACTTCCCGCGTCAAGCGCTCCAGCGCTAGCTCCACGAACGATGGAATGCACTGCAATACAAAAACCAAAAAACGTTAAAAACAAATCAATTCAATCGAACCAATAAATTCGTGAAATCCACAAAAAATTTTAAAAACTGCACCTCGTCGATTCGTCCTTTGCATTGAAGAACCACAACTTCGAGCAACTTGGCAGCGTGACATTCTGGGTCTTCTCCCGATTCATTAGTCAACACCTTATAAAAAATAAATTGTATATATTATAAATTATATTAATTATATTATATATAAATTAATAGGAAACAAGTTGAACCCAAACTTACAGTCTTGCACATATTGTAGATGGCAACCAGATTGTTTTTGTTGCTTAGAAAAGCGTTCGTGTCGACGGTGACGTAGTTGTGAAATGCTGGCATCATGTCTAACAAAAACCAAACAACAACAACAAAATCAATGACAAAAAAAAAAAAAAAACAATTTTCTCAAAAAAATCGAACGAGAGAATGACGGACGCGTACCCGTGAAATGCTCATGTCCGTCTTTCTGAAACGTCTCGTACAACATTTCAAACACCTTCCACATTGAAGGAGAAATCCCTTTGGCGGTGAGGCTGTAAACCAGGGAGAAAGCCTCTTCGTAAAATTCTGCCAAAATGAAATAAAATTACAATGTTAAACTACTATCTACTAATTATATAAAATCAATTATAAATTGAGAGCAATTGAAAAAACAACCAAAAAGACCAAACGTATATCGCTCACCTAAAACACTTTGCGTTAGTATGACACCGATCATGTTGAGCACGATGCCTTCCAACTGGTTCATGATCTGCCAATCGCAAAAGGAGGGAAACGTTAACCGGCAAAATAATAACAGACGACACGTTTTTCCAGCCAAGAAAAACAAGTTCGACGCACCTCTTTCTGTTCTTCCATAACGGTCAGGATGGTTTCAATGGTGTTCAACAAGCCCATTGCCGTCAGCGCTTTATCTTCAGAACCCTCGTCGCTTTCCATCACTTGTCGGAACGTCGCCGCCTATTATATGTTTTTATTACAAAAATTTATCGTCAATTAATTGGGTTTTTCAAACACGACAAAAAGCAATAATCATGTTTTTTAGTAATTTAATTTTTCGCACGAGCACAAAACGACCAAACATCATAACCAATGACAAGGTGTTCCTACCAACGTCAATAAAATAAAATAAGTACGACGTACCAGATGTTGTGTCATTTCCACCGCAATCGGAGTCAACTGCTCAGTGTAGACGCACACGAATTTCTGCAAAACTGCAGTCATGTCGTCGTTCTCGGTTTCTCGTAGCAAGTTGATCACCTCTGCCAAAAAAAGTCAAAAATCAAGACGTTCAAACAACAACAAAAAGACAACTTCTAAATCTCACTCAACAAGAATCATCCTCAAAATGCACAACATCATGTCATTTGATTGGACAACATTCAACTCGTACACAGTCAATAATAATTTCAAACTCTTTTTTTTTTTTGCGATTAAAAACAAAAATGCATTTAAATTCCCGTATCGTTACCTAGAGTGATGGCTTTGATCTGGGGTTCGATGAACCTCTGAGACCGTTCCTGTTCCGAGACGAACGCTTGCAAGGCGGAAGCCGCTTCCACTTTGACGGGAAGATCCTTGTCACCCAGCAGGCAAGCCTGCAGGCAGTTGACAGCCTGAAGCAGCGTCTGCTCGTTCTTGTATTTGATGTTCGAACACTGCTGCAGCATCCAGCAAGCCTGCAAAAACGCAAATTGGTTTGTTTTGAAAACCATGATAACTGTATGCAACAAAGAAAAATGAACCAAGAAACAAATAAATAAATTACCCTAGCACGCATGTAGCCGTGAGGACTGCTAAACTCTGGAAACACGTGGGCCACCAACATGTCTTCTAGTTGATCCTTATACATGGGTTTCTACCAAAAAATAAAATAAAATCCACCCCATCAATTTTTATTCGACAACAAAATTAATATATGAAACAAAAAATTAAATCAACCAACCAACCTTGGCTAAAACAGTAATGACCGTGCCCACAATATGAAGGGCACCGTCCTTTTGTCGTGGAGAAGGATTGGGGGCGGTGAAGATGCTCAAAACAAAAACCATCGTCTTTTGCAGCATGTCCTTTCGTTTCTTCACGGAAGAGTGGAGTAGTGTCTTGGCAGCCATCACTGGCGACGTGAGATCTTCGATGACATCTGAGTGACCAAATTAAAACAAAAATTGACACACACGCAAAGAAGAAAATGCAGAAAACGTTTTCGACAAGGGCGACGGGCAACTCGTACCGAAAGTTATCCGAATGTACTCGTGAGGATCGGTGTTGTACAGTTCCTCGTCGGCATCCGTGAAACACATCAACGGGTACAAAACCTCTTGAATGATGGCCTACGCAACAACAAAAAATAATGATGATTACGTATTTGTAACTATTTAATAAAATTCAGAAATACACTGCAATATAGACACACACACCTGCATGTGCGGTTTCAAGAACTTCCATGAAAATGCTTGTCCGACACTAAAAATTGACAAAATTGTTAGTTTAAAATTCACAACAATGGAATTTCGCTCATCACTCAATGAACATCAATAAACGCTAACGAAATAACACTCACGCCGCGTTTAAGTAATTCAGGGTTTCTTGTAGAACACGAGGGGCTACGTACACTCCTTGACGATACTGGTCTAAAATCTTCAACAGTACGGTCACCATTCCAGCTACAAAATTTTAGTAAAAAAAAACAACAAACATTACAACCCAAATAATAAATATAAACCTTAAATGAAAATCCGACCTAAAACAAAGTCTACCAATTAACCGATCATAGTTTTAGCTTTCACGCCCATGGCCGTCCCAACTTGGCATGAAGTTGTAATTTGGCGTCACAGACATCCATTGTCTTGTCAACACAAATAAAATAATATCAACAAGTGAACTCACCTGAGAAAGTTTTCAAGTACCATTCAGCAAACTCTTTGTATTCTTTCATCACAGTTCCAGTCGAACCGTACCTTCAACATTCAAAATCAACCATCAATTTCGACATCAAATTTAACACACAAAAAAATTTTATTTCCTATTTGAATGAATATATAAATGAAAAAATTGACCGACAATGCAAAAAATGACTTCATGGACGTGAAAAAATATTTACCGTTCGAAAACCCTGCACGCGATGTGGAGTGCCCATTTCTTGCATTTCCACCACACCAATTCGGGACGATCGTCCTTGTCGATTTGATTGGTTTGCTAAACGGACAAAACATCAAATTGAACGTTGAATCAAAATCACTCAAAATAAAAATGATAACTTTTCGAATCCATCGACACAAACCTCTGGAACCGGACGATCGATGATGGCTCGCAAGATGATCATCCAATTGGAGAACACTTCCTTCCAGTTGGGAAACATTTCCATCGACATGGTATACTATAACAATTTCAAAATATATATTTTTTGTTATCAAATTTGACAAATTAAACGAAAAATAATTCCACCCACGAGTTGTGACAAAAACCAAAATAAAAAAAGCTTTCTCACTTGAATGAAGGCGTAGAAAATTTTCAGGGTCAATTTCTGGAGGGAGACCGAATATTCCGACGGATCGTTCAACAGGTGGAAACATCGTTCGTAAATCATTGGAAGCAACATGCGCATGGCTTCGTTCAAAGGTGCACGCTCGCTGATCTTCTTATACCTGTCCAAATTTGTTTTAAGTTTTTGTTTCTTAGCACATATTAAAAAACCTAATTCATAATCGTAAAAAAAAAAAAAAACAATAAATTTCAACAAAACTTACTCGTAGTTCTTGACAAGCTGATACAGCGACATCAATGCGCCCATCCAACTCGACGTGTCAGGATTTTGAAGATAAATACTAATTTTGTCAACGATGCCGGTCCATCGACCAGGAAAGTCGTGCTTGATGATTTGGTGCGTGCAAACGGCTAATTGAGAACTACAACAACAAAGGGACAAAAGTGTCACCATTGGTCGACGTCTTCAACGCAAAATGCCACCGTCGTCGACGTGACGGTGAAGGGCGAAACGTACCGAATTAATTCTGGGGCAAGAACGACTGCGTCCACGATGGCATCTCGTATCATGGCACGATCCTGTTCGTGAATGTTGAATGGCGGCGGCTGGCCCGCTTCGGGTTCTTTGTCCGCCCAGTAAGACGTGATAAAATTTTTCATGTAAATGACACCTGCAATCAAAAAGTGGACGTTCAGAAACAAATGAAAAGAATTTACCAAAAATTTTAAAACCTTTTTCATGTTTTACCTGCTTGTCGAACAGGCATGTCAAGATCATTGGTCATCACAACTTGCAACAAGGTTGGAACAAAACCGATAATTTTGTGAATCTAAACAAAATAAATAAATAAATTAAATTAAATTAAATAAAATTAATAAAGCAAAACTATACATTTGTGTAACCTAATTTAGCAATACACAACCCAATTAGAAAGTTTTTTTCACACTTTGTCATAATTAACCTCACATACCCAACCTAAGTAAAAACCTCAAAAGGTATCGACCAAAACCGAGCTTAATTTCGCATTTTCGACCCTTGACGTTCTTTACCGTTCCATCACTTTCAAACCATGACATTCTTCACCATTTTTGTATGTCAATCGAATCTAATTTTCCAACATTTCAACATGTTGGAGAATTTCCATCATCAACCGACATTTATTCACGCACCAAAATGTGTTTTTTTGAACCGTTAATTCCCTTCAGCATGTAGCCTGGTCTTGATCATTTCCGTGGTAAACTATAGGGCGCGTTCACTTTGGACAATTAGTGCCAACGTTTGCAAAGACAGTCGACAACTCGTAACTTACACAAGCACACATACACATCGTTGACTGTCTTTGGACGCCTATAATCACTTTTAGTGCAAAAGCACCCTAAGCGAACGCACACCTAGTTCGCAATCTCCATTTTTAGACGTACTGCGACATATTTTTACATTAATGTAGCAATACTAGAGGACGTACGATTTAAAAACGATATATCGTATGTATAATATTATATCATACATCAATATATATCGTTTTTAAATCGTACGTCCGCTACTATTCCTACATTACGTTTATTCAGCAATACTTCGTATTACTTGAAATGGTGCGTTACGCAATAAATTGTATTAAGCATTGACTTCACGTTTGAACCGTTCATCTTATACCGTTTGTACATCGAGACCACGTCCACTTTGGATGCTTTTAGTGCAAAAAAACAGCCAATAACACTTGTAACTTACATAAACCCTCATAAACATCATCGACCGTCTTTAGACAGTTTTCACACTAAAAGCGTCCAAAGTGAACCTATGTCCTACAGCGATATAATGGCAGTACGTAACAACGCATTATGTCACACAGTTACGATGCGATACTTAGCCAATAAACGGTATCGAACGCCGATTTCCACCTAATACTATTTTGAAGTTTCACCATTTGCTTTCGCCATGTAACGCTACGATCGTACAGAGAAATCTCAACCAGCGTTGTCAACACACGCCAGTATCAACGCAGGCATCTGGCCTTCCATAGACCATAGCACTGAAAATATCAAAAACTCAATTTTTTTAATTTTACAACTTATACAAAGACAATAGAAACCACCCAAATTCCATGAGGTGACATTTCCTCAACGTTTCTAACGTTATATAAACCCCCAGATATAGGATGACGTTTTTAATTTTTTCAAAATCCAATTATTAATTTTACATATTAATTTTCTTCCTTCTAAGCAACTAACCACACCATATCGAAGTGACTCATTAACCCTCCTTTTTATTTCACAATACACACCAACTATCAACCCCCCCTTTAAAAAAACAAACAAAATTAAAATCACCATTGTTCGCGTTACGAAATGTCACAAAACAAAGCCATCTTTTATTTTTAGAACAAACACATAACACAATTTGGCATCTCCAAAAGTCAGCATGTTTAGGCTTAACTACCGGCAATGGAGCCATATTGAAAACGTGTCTGTGGCTTTTTAGGCAAGACTTCTCACTCCACCCCCCCTTTTTAATATTATTATTTTTTATTTAATATTGTTATTTTCTGTGTCTCCATGTTGTACCTGATTGAGTTGATTTTCCGCTTGTTCCCTTTCCGATGGATCGATCGTCGCCCGAAGGACTTCCACAAGTTTTCGACTATCCATTTTCGAAACCTACACAAACAGACGACCGATTGAGTGGAAAAATTAAACCCAAAAATGTTCGATTTTGTGATTGTGAGAGATCGAACACGTGACACCCAACTGGCAAGCTCCAAAAAATGGGTGGCGCGAGTGCCTAAAAACCTGGAGATTTGGAAACGAAATGAACCGATTGTTCTCTATGCAACAGTGTTTGTACTGTGTTTTTGTTTTTTAATTAAATAAATAAATGAATAAAAAATTTAGTTTGTTTTGGTCAATTACATCAACGCGCCAACAATTATGTTGTTCGTTCTTAGACTGCGTTCACTTTGGAACGCGAAGACCGTCCAAACACAGTCGATAACTCTTGTAACTCACATAGAGCGTATACATGTTATCGACTGTCTTTAGGCGGTTTTCGCGCTGAAAGCATTCAAAGTGAACGCGACCTTTGTATTTAAACAAAATCACTCATTATAGCGAAGTTGGTTATGTTTAGTGTTGTATTCAAATTCGTGATAATAAGGTTTCACGAAAAAACGTTAAAAATTAGAAAATTGAAAAACATTGTTCAATAATTATGTATGATATATTTTAATTTTAAATAGTTAAAATACAATTAGCCGGTATATATATTTTTTTTTAAATTTAAAAATTTGTTTAAAAATTGTTTAGTTTTGTTTGAGAACCTCCTTTATAACAAAGCTGATTCTACATTTCATTCTTTACGAGTTCGTTATAACGAGGTTTAACAAAAAATTGAACATAATAATTTACTAATATTTATTATTATTATTTGAGTTTCATAAAACAAATATTGTAAGACAGTCTTAATTAAATAAAAAAGATATTATATTAAAAATACAAATTATATTTGTCATTTTACTTTAAAATCTTCTTTATAACGAAGTAGCTGCTCCAAAATTTCGTCATAATGAGGTTTCATTAAAAAACTTTTGTCAAAATTTTAAAAATATTTTTAAAAATTAAAAAAAAAAACAAAAAAAAAAAAACAAACATACATTTTATTTTTTCAATTTTATTTCATTACAAAATTCTTTTTTGTAATAACCTATAATTTTCGTTAATATTGACCTTATTTTACCATGTTAAAAAATGGTTCTTATAAATTTGGTATAAAATAAACATAGCACAGAAACAATTATTTGAAATTATATAATCATTACAAACTTACACTGAAAATAATAAACAACTCACTTGAATCCATATAAAAATGATTAAAAATATTTATAAATACAGTTCTAATTCATTTTATTAACTGTCTATAGGTATAAAGCAATAACCAATACACACCATATAAAAATATAGTTTCATTTTTTAGTTAATATCCAACAAAACAGTCGTTTCTATGTAATAATATGCATAACCTTTCAAATTTGTCACAACAAAAAAAAATGGCACATTTCCATTTAATGTTATAAGTGACCCCTGAGAAAATTTCTCGTACATTATAAAAAAAAAATAATAAATTTAGTATCTCATCCTTTAACTACAAAGTGTTTCTATAGAAACATCTGAATCATCCGGTAAACATCGCTCTGACTTTCTCATGCAGAAAAAAATAAATCAATCAATATAATGAAACTACAGCAAACACCGCTTGTTTATTATTTCATTACCCGCTCCTCCGTCTTTCTCGGCACGAACACGATGACATTTTGTTTCAAAGTTGGCTGATCTACTCTTTCGCAGGATTATCAAGGTATAAACAGCGATATATGTACAGCGTATCAATGAAAATTAATCCTGGAAATACAATTCAAATCATGTCACGAAGAAATGTTGACATACGTCAAACTGCGTGCAATCAGGGCCGGGTTTCCCATTAGGCCCTATAGGCCCGAGCCTAGGATGGCATAAAACATTAAAATTATACATGTACAAATGTTGACTTTTAATGATACCCGCAAAAATGGTTCAATATTTTTACACTAAACTTTTCTATTTTGTATTTTCATTGATACGTTGAATTTGGGCAAGAGGGGGGCAGCGGTATTCAGTGTGGGCCTGTAGGCAGAAAACAACAAAATCAGGCCCTGCGTGCAATAGCATCGTTTCGATGAGTTATACAATACGCATATAAGACTTAAAATGTATACAGGTGTTATACATCGTTCGTATGAAATTCTGTCCTGGGCCTAGGAATGAAATTCAATTCATGTCACCAAAATGTCGAGATGGGATCGGATATTACGTACCATACCGCGGTAAAATAGCGTAAAATCTTTTTGACGATGTAATATTGCGACTTGCGAGCGAACGTTATGGTTTGTTTGACGAAAAGTGTTGTTCAACTTTTACATTTTATGTTTCACTTTTGTGTTCAGATGACTGGTTCAGCTTGATGGGTACGAAAGGTAAACAAGTACTGCTTCATCGTGCTCGTAGTTACAGTCCCAATTTCCTCAATGGTGAAAATGAACTGCAAAAGGCGGCCAACAAACGCCGACATCGACGTTCCAACAACGATACGAGCGACTATGACACCCCGTACTCGTGGGACGACGCCTCCACGAATCCAAATAGAAAGGTGAGGTGTGAACCAGAAAACAAAAACAAAAAACAAATGTAAAAACAGGATGTACCTAAAAGAACCACCAAATTTCAACCAGAGATGCATCAAAACCAAAGCAAAACGACCCATATAAACATGGGTCCCTTTCCTTCTGAGGTGACACACGTCATCGCCTGTACCGGTAGGCCTATGGTCTCAATTGTTGTAGGTATGCCAATGAGTACATTTCCGAACAGGCCAATGCTAATATGGACTGGACTTTTTGCTTTGTTTTAATGTGTGGCATGTCAAAATTAGACTAGACCTTTTAGGAACACCCTGTACATAGATCAATAGCACCCTTTTTTAACGGTTTGTTTTTTAAAAACTAGGTGAAATTATTAGCCGAAGTTCATAAAACGCCCAACAGGAGAGATGCCAAAAATTTTCAAGACACCAAGAAAAAACCCGACAAAATCAGAAACGATAAATTGGATAAACCTCGAGTCGCCGACGTCGCCAAACCCGCACCGCAACTCGACGTGTTTGACAATAACGTTCTTTCCGCCGAAAGATCCAAAGTTCGAACGAGCTTATTACCGCTGGTGAAATGCCAGGTGAATATGAAACAAACTAGGCTTATAGGTTTGTTTTTACGGACTGTCGTATTATAAGATCGGGACGTTATTAATGGTGTTTGAAAATATCCCGATTTTCAGTGTAACAACGTGGAAGGCGTTGCGCTGTTGAGTTCATCGGCAATCGTATCCACCGTTAACCGAGATTTTGTTAGAAAAATCAGGTATGTATTTTTAAATATAATCGCGTGCTAAAAAATTTTTTGAACAATTATTGCTGCATCTTATGGTGTTTACATTGTAAACAGGATGGTGAACGACATCGTTACCGACATCGACCCAGTGAGTAATCCGTACAACGTTCCATTACCGGCGTTAATAGGCCAAATACGGTTCATCTCGTTGAACTTGGGAAAATATAACACAGTGGTTCAACTGTACGTTGGTAAGCATCGTAAACATCATCGAATACGAAAAATATACAGGGTGTTCCTGAAAAATCTAGTCAACTTTTAACCACAGATGCTATGCATCAAAACAAAGCGAACAACCCTGAGTGCAAAAATGCTTCGCTTCCCGCGATAACACAGAGTGAAGTCGCCTAGTTGCACCATAGTCTCACAAATCACTGTAGGTACGCAAATGAGTATATGCATTTCCGGATCCATGTGGACTTTATTATATGGACTTTTTTCCGCTTGGTTTTGATGCATAGCATCTGTGGTCAAACTCCGATGAGACCTGAACACCCTGTGCAAAAAATATACGCGAGTAAGTCGATTCTGTTTTTCGTTTCCTCAGTTCAGAACAGTGCCAGCGACATCATGTTAGGAATGGATTTCTTAAACAAATCGCAAAGTGTCATCAGTTTCAACGACAACTGTCTCTTCATCGGAGGCACGCCGGGTGACAGAGTTGCTTTTCTCACTGCAGGCGAATTGGAACATTTTAAAAAACCTGTGACGATGGTATCGTTTTTGCAGTGATCGAAACGTCGTTGTTATTAGTATTATTATTAATAGCATGTTACGCGTACGTCAAGTGATCATCGTTATATTACCATCAACATCAAACAAAGTTTAATCAAATTTTTTAACAATCTCGACTAGAAAACATTTTTTCACCTCAATCTTTTATTGTAGCTTTTAGATAATTTCATACAGCCTGTCAATAGACTGCCAACGTCAACGCCTATCTATCTTGTTATTGTAGAAACTGTCCAACTATAAACCCCATTTGTAAAATCCCAACGAAGTCATCGCCAAATAAAACTGTATTTTTGTACAATTTGATTTTATTACAAAAATAATTTTATTATAAAAAAAAATAGAATCAACTCAATATGGTTTCTAAACATTCTTGATAGTAACCTCTTTGTATAAAACATAATAAAAACTGCATTAAAATATGTCATAGCTGTTCTCGCTCGTTTCACATGTTCACCATTAGTACTTTCTGAACGTTTATAGGCTGTATTGGGTTCATCAAATGCATATCGCCTTAAACTAATCTTCACTGCTATGGGTCTACCCAATAGAACCGTATTATCGTTTAAGGCGTGAAAAAATATTATCCACGAAGAAAGCAACGCCATCTAGTGACGTAAGATGTAAACAAAAAAACAAAAAATGGCAGAAAATTCAAATAGTATTATTTACCAGTTTGTCTAAGAAAATATCTACTAATCCAAACAAACAACAAACCAGCATATATAATTACTGTTATTGACCAACTATTAACTATTTCTAATAGTATCTAATCAAATAAGATTAATTAAAATAACATAATCACTGGTTGTTGATGGCTCGTTTACTTTTCCGCCGTCCCACGTTTTTCATAGTGTAGTATCACCCCTGTAATAAACAAATTAATTAATTAAATTAATTAATAAATAAATACATAAATATTAAATAAAAACAATTTACGTAGAAATCATTTAGTAGATGGAATTACACATCACTTCAACAGTAAAAACAATTCTAAGTAGTGACTATCCGATTTTCAACCGAGAGATTATCGAATAAAGATAACACCACAGCTGGGCACAGTTGATCGTTTAATCAGTTAACCACTATGTTAATGAATTCCTTAACTTTTAAATCTAATAATAAGAAAGTTTTTAAGGAAGTGCTTATGTTTTAAATAAATAAGTGCTTATGTTTTAATGGATTAACGGTTAACTGTGCCCAGCTCTGGATAACACCACCAATAGAAAGACTTTGCTTAATCCAAAGACTTTGCTTAATCATAGATAAGCAAAAAACTTTCCGGAAATCTCGGTTAATCTGATATTGATGAGTAATCAACAATCTCGATTCAAGTATATATATAAAAAAACCAAACAAACTGGTGTCAGTTGTGTAACACCTGAAAATTTTTTGTCAAGGTTAATAAACAACTTTCCAATCAGGGGAAAAAAAAGTTATATTAATGAAGGTTACAAAATTCATTAAAATGAAATCGTTTCAACGCAAATCGTTCAATCTTAGTTGAACGTCTCACCTAGAAATACATCGTATGATCGACTGTCTAAAATTACATATCTGGCCTTATAAATATATATATATAGTATAAAAAAAGTGTATGTATAGACTTTAATACTCTTTGGTACTAACCAAACCTAACCAACTAAATAAACACCAACGATAAGTACCATATGCTAAATAATGCGTATTAATCAAGTTCTCGTCAAACCTCAGTGAACATCTTTGCGAAGCAACATGAGTGTAAACACGAACTTCACTTCTAGACTCTCTATGGTTACCATGCCAACCACGGGGGGGGGGAGGAGATTTGCTTCCAATTTTTTTGATGTATAAATGTATTTCATGAAATTTGTAGATAGTTTCGGGTTACTTTTGGTCACATCGTAGCAGTGACACAAAGCTCAAACAAACGCTTATCATAAAAGAAAAAAACACTATCAATATCTAAAAAAACAAAAACTGTGTAATCAATAAAGTGTTTGGTTACCAAACATGGTTATCTATAACCATAAAGTATTTCAATGTCAGCATTACGTTATTTGAATATAATATAAGTGTGTCGACGCTAATTGCAGCATTTAACGATGATTAAAAGTTGTCACGAGAAAAATCGATGTAAAAATCAATTCTCGATGATGGATGTCAAAAAAATAATTAACCCCAAAAAAATGACAAAATTTACAACAAAAAATAAATAAATTTATTTATTTATTTATTTATTTAAATAAATATTATTTAATTATTTATATATTACTTATATTAATATTAAATATTTGTGAATATTTGTTCATTTATTTATTTATTATATTAATATTTGTAAATATACATCTGTATAAATAATTATACATCCTAACAAATAGTTGTTAATTAACCAGTCTACAAATACAATGCAGTATAAAATTTTAATACCAACTATAGTTTGTCATTATTTTTAAATGCAAATTTGACAATTCAAGAAATGCAAAAAAAAACAAAAAAAAATAACTTGTATGAAATATAAAAAAACAATTGAGGTGTATCGACGTGAATCGATATGAAAGTTATTCACACAACCGTATTTACTGGACGTTGGTTTTTGCCGTTACTAAACATGTCGACATTTCAAAATACGTATTGCACGTTAAAAATTTTAAACTTCCAAAAACAACGTACGCGAACATTTTCACACACAAAATGCGAGATGAAAATTTTCAGTTATATCAATGAATGACTTTAGCTTAACAGAAATCTTGATGATACACATTCGAAAAATCGACAAAAACACGTTAAAAAAAACAAACTAACATCGTGCAATAATCATTTACAGTCAAATTAAATAAAAAATAAAAAATAAAATGGCAGTGACTGAAATCAAATCAAATCAACATGTTTCCCCCATTTAAGAAACAGATCCTACTCTTTAAGATGAGATAAAAATGGTCTTTATCACATTCTGTGCACACGGCCCAGCACAAAATTCACCACTATCACAAAACTTTTAACAAGCACTGAATGAATCCAATCAACCACACATCCTCCACTACAATAATCCGATCCAAAGAAATTGCCTTCGTTCGTAGCCAACCTCGTTGAATCGCGGCCACCACCGATTCCAAGATTTTCTTTTAGCGTAGGATTCACCAGTAGGTTTTGGGACAAAATCAAGTTTGATCTATAATGACTCAAAATGGTGACCAAACAACAAAAACAAAACAAAAAACAAAAACAAAAATCGTCAATGGTGGTTGTTTGTTTTTTTGTTAATTTCAGAAATCGACGATGGTGACTGTAAAAGACATAAAACTGAGTACGATGATCGCCCTCACGTCCATCTATTTCCTGGTCCAATTCGTCGCCAGTCACATCACTCATTCGTTGACGTTGCTCACCAATTCGTACCACATGCTATACAATATAATGTCATTGCTATGTTGCCTCATATCCATCAAAGTAACTATCAACATTTTCTTTTACTATATAACTATTTGATAATAAAACTTGATTCTTTTTATAATTTAAAATAACTAGTAATACGTATATACGTTGTAAGAAAATCGCATTTAGCATATTTTTTTGACGTTGAAACGTTTATTCCTCGTTTTTCGATCGTTCAAATCGTTTGTTTCTATGCGTGTTTAATGAATACACTATTAATTTAAAAGATTAAAGTTACAACAGAAATAAATAATTTTCAGACACCATGTATTTAACATATTAATAATAAGAATGACCCAGATCTGTGGAATCGCAAACACTTTGTGTTGTAGCATTCTGCCACTGGATGGAGTTGGTTAGTTGTATATTATTTGATGTTCATTTTCCATAATAATAATAATAACACCTCACCTGTGCTATAGCACGGGCTAACTACTACTTCATATTGGAGTTCGTATCGATTGTTACAGAATATTTATGACATTACGTAAAAATGAATTTGTTGAAAAATATAACTTTACATAAAAAAATACGCATCTTTGACTATGAAAATATACCCCACATTTTGATATATTTTATCGTTTCACGTCTTTTCAAAATAAGTCATTCCAAAAACTGTCTTTGGATGACAAGATAATTCAGTCATTCCAAACACACTGTGACGTGAAATAACTTGTTTCCTTACCGATCACCAGATGTCACGGCTTCAATCGTTACGGAACACGTTCGGCTGGGCTCGCATCGAAGTGTTGGGAATGTTGATGAGCATTCTATTCTTGGCCGCACTCTATTTCTCCATCGTCGTCGAAGCGTTGCAAACCATGGTTCATGCCGATCATCAAGACGCCATGCACCATCCCATCGTTGTGTTGATCATCGCCGCTGCCGGTGTTGTTTTGAACATCATCTGCTTTGCACTTCTTGGTGGTATGTAACAAAACAAAAACAAAACAATACAAATGAATACATTGTATATATACATATAGCATAAAGTGAAATGAAATTATAAAAATAATCATTTAATTCAAAAAAAAAAAAGGTTATACGCACGAGCAAGGGTGTTTTCTATTGGTCCAAGGAAAGGATGTCAAAGTCAATCTCGTCCTGCAACAAGATGCTTCGTTGAAAAAACGGAAATTTGAAAATGAACTTTCTGGAAGTACGTGCACAAATTCATTCTTATTAAGATTAGCCCGTGTCTTCAGCTTCCTCTATCTATCTTTATCTCTGTGAGAACGCATGGTCCTGAACGTGCCTCAATGCAGCGGTGACACCAAGTGACATTTTAATGACACAAAATCTTCAAAAATCCAAACCTTGTTTTAATTGAAATCGTGCATGGCACGGGGCTACTTCCAGTATGTAAATGTATATTTTTTTAAACGAGATAAAATCCATGTATATAATAATTTTCAATGAAAAATTTGGTTTCCAGAAACTCGATGTCACCTTCTGTTGGATTTCTTTCGAGACATCTCCGACTGTTTGATGGTGATGGTGTGTTCTTGCATCGTTCATTTCGTCGACGAAGACATCGCCGTCTACGCCGATCCCATTTGCAGCATCATCTCGGTGGTCATCATTCTCATCTCAAGTTATCCGTTCAGTACGTTCACTATGTATGCAAAATATCCCGATACAAAAATAGAACCAAATTGATCAATTACGCTAATTGACAATTTTGTTTCTTAGTTAAGCAATCCGGAATGATTCTGTTGCAAAACGTTCCTGATAACATCGATATCGAATTGTTGAAAAAGCAAGTGATTCAAAAGGTACGCGATTTTTACACACTTATTTTTTATTTGATATCGATTTAAGAATTACTGAAAAAATAGATCATCATTGACATAAAAATAATTAACATTTTTTTTTCATAATTGTAGAGCATACATATTTTGTATACTTAAACAATTGAAAACTTGCCCGGAAAAACGTTGTAAAAACCAAAAAAAAAAAAAAATAATCAAAATTCAGATTATTATATGAAAATAAAATATTCCTTATGATATTGACCTAGCCAGTGGTGTCATCACCACCAGACAACAAAGATGATTTACACGAAACTGCAATTTGTGACGTACAACATTCCGGGGCAAGCTTTCAATTATGCATCCCGTTTTACTCCTTTGGAGTGTATGATTTTAAACAAATAAAATTAAAATAAAGTAAAATCAAATTTGTCCAAGTTTCCTCAAGTTCTCAACGTCCACGATCTCCACATTTGGCGATTTGCACGCAACAAAATCATCGCCACGTCTCACATCATCTGCATGTCACCCAAAGATTACAAGAACATTGCTCACCAGTTAGACGAATTTTTCCAACAGGAAGGCATCACCTTGTCTACCATTCAACCCGAATTCATTCAAGTAACGTATCTCGCCTACCAAAAAAATTAAATAAATAAATAAATATTTAATTGAACATGATGACAAAAAATAACAAAAATTAATTTCACCACTTCATACTTATCTTCAGTACGACAGCGGAAGTCCCATACAGAGCATGGAATGTATTCTCGGTTGCGGGAATCCAAACAAGAAATGTCACGCGTCACGATGTTGCACCGAAATGCAAAAAGTCCAACAGTCGAGCGACATCGAACTTCGTCGTCGAATACCTTCGACAGAAAAAAATGACGACCAACCACAACCGGGCGTTTCCGACGCTAACAGAGACATCACCGAAGAACCGGGCGTTTCCGACGCTAACACAGACATCACCGAAGAACCGGGCGTTTCCAACGCTAACAGAGACATCACCGAAGAACCGGACGTCACCGACGTCGTTGCCGAACCCCTGAAACCCTTGGAAACGGTTACGACCGAGACGATCGAAATGAACGCCGTTTAATGAACATTACAGTTGTATATTTTTTATTCAACCTGTTTTTTTAATACAAAAAAGCATCAGTAAAAATTATTATGTATACATATACTTACGTATTATTATAATAATAATAATAAGCCTAAGTGGATTTTTTAAAATTATCATTATTTTTATATATATATATATATATATAATATAAATTACAGTAATCAGTGTAAATAGATCAAAATATTTTGACATTAAAATACACACCTATTAACTTTATTACTTTTTGTAGTAGTAGTTGTTACTTAACCACTGGTTACCAATCGTTACCTAAAATTTATTTTTTCACTCTAAACATGTAATAACGTGTAATGGTGTGACCGACATTTTACGAAGAAATATAATAACCATGCTTTAAAAAAGAATACATTAACAATGGGCAGTGAATATGAATTTTATTGTTTAAATATATATTATATATATATATGAATCTAAATATTATTATCAGCCCTTAAATTTCAATTTCCTCCAAAAAATAAAATAAAATTGAAAATCGCTATCACACATCATAATACAACTACTACCGACGATGACGATACAGAACTAATCAACAATTTTCCAACATGACCTAACAACAACATCGTAATGAATTATTTATTTTATATGTGCGTACCATTTTATTATTTATTTATATATATGTATTAAAAAAAATAACATTTCTAATCGTTGAAAAAATAGTTTCCTCCTCTTCTTAATCATGCAGATAGTTAATTAACTAATTTTATTTTTTAGGCAGTGAAATTTATTATTTATTTATTCATATATATATACGAGGTTTTATGCTCAACAACGAATCATTTAACGGTGATTTTGTTTTATATCGAGATCATCGACGTCGAACCGGCTCACCACGGCGTCGATTTCACGGAGTAAAATTCATTATTAAGTTGTAGCGTTTAGACGTACGTACGTCTGCTTTTTTAAATGAAGTTTGGTCCTCAAGCTCGAGGTGAAAGATTGTCGCTATGTGTTTGTGTTTTTATTTTAGCTAAAAATGAACACCATTCAGCGTTATATTATTGCTAAAATCGTTTTAAAACAACACCAGTAACTGCCTAATACTGCATTATATCGTATTGCTCGTATATATTAAGCTACCACAATTAGCACTTATTATTATTATTATTATTATTATTATTACTCTGCATGGGAGTAGTTAGTACTCGACGCTAGTTAGTTCTATAGTAAACCAAAATACTGTATATCCAAACAAAAATATTAACATACTGAGCTTAGTATGTTAATATAGAAATAAACAGTAAGATTATATAGAAATAAATTACCATAATTTCCAGGCAATCAATTTTCAAATCACTAAACTTACACAGTTTATGGATCACTCCTAAAGCCTAGACTGAGTTTGAAGCCCTCGGTTGCCGTAGCAACCACAGTGAACGAATACTGGCCAATCGCAAGCATCTACTATAATAATTTGCTAATGTAACTCTGGGCTCAAAAGCTCATTGGCTCAATTCAAATTTCAACTAAACGGTTCTTCAATTTTTTTTTGTCACCAGATAGCAAATTGAACGCTAAATTTATTTTAGGATTAAAAACAAAATTGCTGCATTTCATATAAAACTAATATACTAAAAACTGCATTACCCAATTCAGCCCATGCAATAGTTTGGGTTGACAAGAATTTATATCCCGGTGACCAAATCCTAGCAAACCCCAGAAATTATGGTAATTCATTCTTATTTTATATCAGATTGTGTATGGGCAGTTAAATTTGTTGACAACGAATAATATTGTGATCTGTTGACGAACGTTGAACTAAATTTGTTGACCAATAATAAAAATAATAATTATAATAATTTTCATCAGTTCCTACTTCCACAATGACATCGCTAAACCACTGTTTAAATGATTACACAAATTAATTTAAATTATAATTTTTTATAAATAAAAAACCTACTGTTAATTTAATATTTTTTTTTTAAACGGAATCGATTGCAGTGTTTTATATACAATTGCTTTTTAATCAAAATAATAATAATAATAGCACCTAAAATAAAAATAACTTTACCTTTGTGACAAACATAACATTTCGTCGTCTATCTTGTTTTTAAAAATTAAAATAAAAACGATTTCATATGACAAAAGTTTTTGAATTTCGAGATATATATATATATATATATATATATATATATATATATA
>JAQIWH010001620.1:0-30187 GCA_034695005.1 Cryptops parisi
ATACAATGTTCCTGGATACTGAGTCATAGGCTTTTGAAATGTCTATAGCCGACAACATAATGTGGTTTCCTGTTTTACGATGATTTGTAATAATTTCATAACGTTTTAAAAGAAAAAACTGGGCTGGTTTGTTCTTGGATACACCATAAGCGTTTAATGGTGTCGTTTTTTCTATTAAATCATATAGTTCACGAAAAAGATATTTATCTGCAAGTTTGGCTATAAACGGAAAGATGGCAATTGGTCTAAAAGAGGATATCGAATTAATGGGTCCTGGTTTAAATTTGGGGAATATAGATGCTATTTTCCACTTGTTTGGATAATTGGATGTCGTATAAATAGACTGTACGAGTTTTATGATGTAATGTATTATGCCATGATGGGATTTTAGGATTGCATCTTTAGTGATATATTCTCTTGGATAATGTTTTGTATCTTTCATGTTTTAACTGATTTAAGCAGACACTCCACAGTTAGATTAATCATATCAGCCTTGTTTTCCAAGATTGAGGACTTGTAATTACAAGGCTCCAGGAGGCGTTTGGTTCGACTGGAAGTGTTTTTAACAACTCCCCCATACAATTGTTGCCACAATTGTATGGGGGAGTTGATATTTTTACCAGGTCTCTTTTGGCAACTCTTATAAGTTATTTATATTTCTTCTTTGAGTCTGTTTTGTTGATAAAATTTATAGTGTTGGGAAAACATATCCAGTTTTTATAGGCCGTATTCTTTTCTAAAAAACTTTTTTTTATATCTTCATTCCACCATTTTTTGCACTGATATGGGGTATTATTTTTTGTAATTTCTTTCAATCCTGAATTCACAAGTGCAACGTATAATGTTGTTTCAAGTTCCATTAAAAGGTTTTCAGAATCACCAAACATGTCATGTGTGGTGTACTTAAAATAGTATTATTATAATACTGATCCCAATTTATATTTTTTAATGAAAAATAAGAAGTTGGGTTAACATTTATTTTCCTTGAAAGAACTGGCGAGCGATTTGAAAAGATAAAAGTTATTTCAGTAATTTGATGATCAAGAGAATGTATAATAGAAAAAGTTGGAGGTCTATTATTGATATTATTAGAGACAAATATCTGATCAATTAAACTCAAGTAATGTTGTGAAATATGTGTTGGAATTAATATTCTTTGTTTACATCTTAAACCTTCAAAAAGGGCTGTCAAAGTGATTGAGGCTTGTGTCGTTTTGCTAAAGTCAACATTAAAGTCTCCTACAATGATGTTATCATCATTAACATTGAGCTCACCTGATAGAATATTGATGAGATCAATAACAGGTACATATTAAAGTATACCTTGTCAAATTAAATTCAAATTAATATTAATCATACTGTAGTCAAGATTAGTATACATTGAAAAACTGAATGTACAATATTAAATACAATTTAAATCGACCTGTAAGTCTCATAACCTGTGTTCGTATCGTCAAGATTACTTCTGGGTATCGTGTATGTATCAATTAACTTAAATGAACATCATATTTTCTGTCTTCCTGAAAAGCGTTTAATGCTCAGTTTTCCATGGGTATTCTTCATTATTTTTGGCCAGAAACGCATTCTCATCCAAACTGGGAAAATCTTCGTTCTCATCTAAACATACAATAAATTTCACTTCATGAAACATTTTACCAACAATGTATAAAATCTAGGCATTCTATAGAATGCTCAGCAAATTTTGACAAGAATATAAAATCGCAACGTATACAACTTTCTTAATTACGGTTATTTAGTATTTCTCTAAAAAATGTATCCCAAATTTAGGTCTAAATTTAAACCTAACCCAAATTTTTGCTTAACGTAGTTATTCAAATGCATGCAGAATACATTGCCTAAACCAAGCTTGGTAGTCTATAGAATGTCCGGATTCTATACGTTATCAGTGACGTACATATTTATGCGTTTTTATGCAAGGTAGGTATTTATAGAGGCGCCCGAAGGTGTACAACACGCATATACTTTAACTTTACATTTTATTGATATTTATATCGATGTTAATTTTGCATACTACCTAACTTTTCTTTAGAAAAACACACTGCAGCATATAGACATATAAGTACAGACATATATCTAGTACCAGTATAGACGTATACTATTAATAGTAATAGTTTATAGTAATTCGTTGATGTCAATATTTCTAAAGTTTGCAATACAGTGGAACTTGCTTATAATGTTTTCCCGCTTAAGAAGTTATTATTTCATAGGTTCTTAAAGAGCATCTTAAGTTCCAGTGTGCATTGAGTATGTGCATTAGAAAAAGCTCCAAGTTCTGATTAATTTATGATAATATATGAAAAGGCATACCCATTCCTAGGTTAGCCAATTGCGCAGAAAGCTCATTCACATCTGTTTCTGGATTGAAACGAGTACCTGTCATTGAACCATTCTTATAACAGTGTTCGACAAATCTGAAAGAAAAAACATCACGAGACTATTGGAGTGGATGCGAAAGTTGTGGTCGATGTATTCTTTACTATTGCAGTGTTATTACAATAATACCAAAACCTATGCTGAAAGCCAATTAACAGAACACCCCCCATACAGGGTGTCCCTAAAGTCATTATCTATTTGGAGAAATCAGAATTTCAAATAAACACTAAGGACAATTGGGTACTGTATATGACGTGTGCTTAGTTATCCCTCTCATTTTGCCAAATAGATAGAAAGATTAAGGTTAGATTAGTATACATAACTACAAGATATTTTCATTAATTACTTTCTCCATTTTGGGTCTGTGCAAAGAACGTAGGGATTTCCAATTACAATCAGCAATGCTTTTGCTCTTGTAATGGCAACATTGAATCTCTGAAACATAAATTGTTCAACAACAAATTCCAATAAAAACAAATTTACAAAAAAAAGCTGAAATTATTGAAAAATAAAAAAAACTGAATTACTTTTTGATTGCGAACAAAACCCAGATTGTACTTGTAATCAAGTTCTAGAAGATCATGATTACTCCGAACGGTTGAAATAATAATAACCAATCTTTCTTGTCCTTGAAAGATTTCGGTAGAACCAACTGTTATTTTCGACACATCTTTGCCAATCTTGCCAAGCTGTTTTTTCTTTTTCAATCCTTCACGAATTTTCTTCACCTTCCAATGCAAACAACACAAACAAATTTAACGTCAAGATATACGAAAAGATGAATCAAGGTTGTTCCATAGACCTACTTGTCGATTGTAAGGTGAAATGATTCCAATCATTTCTGGTGTTATGTTGATTCCAGCTCCTCGAGCAGTTAGCAACATTTCTACATATTTGACCACCTCGTTGGCTTCGTCAGCATTGAAAAACGATGGACTTTCTGCTTCCCTTTCATCTTTGCCAATCACACTGTGAAAAATCACTGGAAATCCTTTCTTGGGAAGTTCTTCCCAACGACAAAGCGAATGTGTGATACCAGGGTCAGCACATACCTAATAAAAATAGTTTTTAATAATGTAATATTAATAATCTGTTTTTAATGAAAAATTTAATCGCTTTTTAATAATGTGAAATAAAATAAAAATAAAATAAAAATAAAAACAGAAAAAGTTATAACAAAAACAAATGTGATGATGACTTTTGAGACACCTAATATAAAGTGTAGTGATCAAACAGTTCGGTGAATGGTTGAATAGCAGAGTATTCAACACAAAGTAATAAATTAGGTGGTCCCAATGTAGATTTACCCTTTTCTTTAACAGTGTTTATTTATGTAACTCGGTCAATTATGGTCGTTTTTGCAACGACCATAATGTCACCAGAATGTACTTTCTCTATGCTCAATACAGTACTCGCTTATGACACAATTCAACCAATGGCGTCATTAAGGGGGTGTGAATCGAAGAGGGTGATACTAAAATAATTGCCTAAAATAAAACATTTGTGCAGTGTTTCAGCAAAAATATACTACGTATTTTTCGTTATAATATCCCTGTAGTTCAGTTATAACCACAAAAATATTGTCGTAAGCCCAGCTTAAATGTACTGTGTTAATATACCTGCAAGGCTTAAAATTCCATACTGTAAAATGTATTCACTTTACATTCGCATTAGTATTCGCCAGTTAGTTGTAGCTTTGCGCAGTGTTGTACTCGAAAGCCTTCAAAAGCTGTAGCAATGCGCTCTGCTCGGCAGGAAAGCACAAGTCAGCTATTAAAATACTTGAAAAGTCATACTGTTAGATTTAGAAAGCACTCCTAAAATTTCGTAATAAAGGTTTGTCGAAACACTAGACAAGAACGTAGTAATATGATGGCCTAACAACAGATGAGAGGGCTGCAAAAATTACTCCTCGAATAGCGTTTTTACATCCACCGATCAAGAGTTGACTGACATCATGAGTTACTACACAGGGTGACACCAACCTTAACGACGCCACTGCATGGTACCAGCGTTTCGATTACAGCTTATGCATTTTTTTGTAGCAAAAATATAGTAAAATTGTAACACCTTCAGTTCGTTTTCGTAAAAGAGTTCATTGGGAACTGTCAATATCGACTTGTGTGAGCGATAATTCTGAAGAAGTTTGGTAATGAAACGATTGTCATGTTCACCAGATTCATCTTTTTTGTAAATGTTGATCGACATCAAACGTTCCAACAACGATTTGTCTACATGAATAAAAATAAATTTACCATAAAAACAATATAAAAATTCTATACATACCATACTGTATATGACCAGTACACTATCCAGTTCGTAACTTACTTAATCCATAGACTCTGGCTATCTTCGATCGGATGATCGGACCCAATTGTTTGGGATCACCAGCAAAAATCAATTGTCCAAACTTTCCATTCGACTGCACAGAAAGATTTCCAGCAACTGCAATAAGTGCTTCTGGTTCCACTGCTTGGCCGGCTTCATCAATGAAGACGTGTGTGAAATGACCAGGTGGGAATTTAGCCCCTGCCAACCTGTGTGACATTATATGATTTAAAATTGACCAATAAACTTTAAAAATCAATGACAATTTGAAAGATTAACAAGCAATACAACACCTTCCAGCAGTACAAACTGTGGTGATGATAAATTGGTATTTCATCAAACTCTCTTTGCCAGGGAAATAGATTTGTTTTTTGCTCTTATCGTAGTTGCTAATATCCTTGATAATACAAGAAAGTTTATCAAGAATAAACGTACATTTCAAATTTATTTACTAATTTACAAACTAACTCAGGTTAACAAAAGTGCATGTAGAAGGATTTCAACAATATGAATTATCATAAGCCTAATGTTTCAATTATAAGATAATTAAAAATTATAGATAATCAGACTCTTGTTAGATACTATGTCCAGTAATTTTAGTGTTTCACGTCACGATTAATGTGAGATAAAGTACAGGTAATCAAAAACTTTCTTGACTTGCGAAAATTGTTTTTCAAAAATCTTGTATAAATAAAAAAATTGCATATATGGAAATTCTCATGAAAAGGAAAAATTTAGACAATTACGTCATAAGAATCAGCATTTACACCACTCATGGTGTGTACTGTATATACTATAGAAAGAACAGCAGCAGTTACAAGAACATTCAGTCACTGGTGTATCACCGTACAGAATAGCGAATGTCGCAAAATAGCAAATGTTTTATCATATAGAACAAGATTCTGACATGCTTTTATTGCACAATAATAAAAATTGCATGCATGGAACTCGCGTAAATATAAGATTCTTGTCAATCGTCTTCCAATCGAGAAGCAATTGTTATAATAGATTCCGATACATAAGTCATACTATACCGGTACCAGAAAGACATAAACATATTCTAAAAATATGTTTAAAAATTTACATGTAATAAACACAAGAATTCATGCTTATTTATGCAATATAGTATCAATCATGTTCATGTGCATGTTTACTGTCATGTTTTGGATACAACATTCCCTGATGTTACAACGACTGCAGCTTGTAAACCAGAGATTACAACAGGATAAATAAAAATAGTACGTGAAGATATCAACCTTGAGCTTTTCTGGAATAAGCCTTGCACTTCGTGAAAGTGCATACATGCGAATAACGTTGGCATGCATCATATGATCCAAAAGTCTATCAGCGATTAAATCTGCTGCAGTATTTGACGGCGCACATGCAAGTACGTGACAACCAGGATTGGTTTTGACTACCTACAGTATAAAGCAACATGCATTAAACAATAATGCAGTTTAACAATTATATTGGATTGTTCACTAATTCGCAAATTCCCATCTTTTCCCAAGGGCTAAAATCTTTCCCAAAAACAATAAAACAGAGGAAAATTTGCGAATAACTCAATAGTAAAAGTTGTGTTATTCAACAAGTGTTGATGATCCAAGTTGACAAACCTGGTTTGTCAAGTCGATAAACCAAATAACTCAGCTTTTACTCACCAGATTTTTATAACTACACTAAGAATTATCAGACAAACTTGTTTCATTGCTTCAACCAATGTGACTGTTTTCCCAGTTCCAGGTGGTCCGTGAATGATGTAAGGATTAGGGCCGGAACTACTACATACAATCATCTGAACAGCCCTCATTTGCTGTGGGTTTTTTTCTAACTGTCGATTGTACAATCTATAAAACGTCAATTTAATTTTAATCGCCTATTCAAACATAACAAATAACCATGATTTATTTTACTTTAGCTCTGGCAAATCCGGCGATTTCAATGCATTACTTTCATCAGGAAAAATGAAGTCTTCAAGCACAAGTTGCTCTGCCAATTCAAGCGCTCGGTGTTGTAATCTCAGAGGAAATCGACAAATAGTAAAACGAATGGAGTATTTTTCTCCTGGTATATACGAAGAATGGAATCTAAAACAAAATGCTGAATATTTAAAAAAATTTAAAAAATAAATAAATTAAATTAAATTTATAAAAACAAAACGAAAGACTGATTTTTCACTAGTAAAAAACCTTTTTTTTTATCTAATTGGTAAACATTTTGTTTTGTATACCTCCCATGTGTTTTGCCTCCATCCTAGAGGCTTTGTCAGTAACAAAAATAAACGTAAAAGACACGGTTGAACTGTACACACAGCCATACAGCCATCTTTAATTAAACTAAACTTAAACTATCTGGCATTGGTGAGCCAGCATTCGGAAAACTCGTATCTTTTTTTATTCTGACAAAGCCTCTAGGAGGAAGGTGAAACGTGATAAAGGGGTTAAAACAAGTCCACCAAAACAGGAAAGATAAAACATTTTCTTTTAAGAATTTTTCATTGGTGATAATTAGATAAATTAGGCAGGCAGCAAACTAGCATTCAATTGCTCAATATTACCTCAAGTTGTTGAATGATCATACATTTTGAATCATCAAAAAAGGACGATCAAACCAAAAATTTGGATTTTTCCTCAATATTACCTCAACTGCTGTAGGAAAGCACGTCACGTGATCACGTGCAACAAGGATTCTATTGACTGTCTGCATGTGACGTCACTTTTGGTCATTGAAAGTATATGACCATTCAAAACGATCGAGGTATTGAATGCTAGTTTGCTGCTGCCTTATGTTTATCAAAGTAAGGAATCGCACTTTTAAAACAAAATAAAATAAAACATTAAGCTCATAATAATAATTACCGTTCGTCAAAACCAAGCCACAGTTCACATTCGCGTACATCATGAACAATACCTTGGTATTCTTGCTTACTAATGCCCTTACAGACGTACAACTTGTCAGATTTCATAATTGATGGTCTTTGTTCAGCAAGTCCCGAAACCTAGCATTGCCAAAAACAAGTTATTTCTATAATTCTGTTACTCATTCTACACATAACAAAAAATATTAAGTTTGTAACATCATATGAATATTATAACAATTTTCTTACTTCTAAAGATAACAAAGTAGAGTCTTCTGTTGCCACTTTCATCGTAGCTTTTTTCATATTGTAAAATTCCATGTCTATTTCCATCTGAAATTCTTCAAAATGGAGCAACAGTACAAATCTTTCCCTGTGGTTTTCAGGACTCAAAGGACCTCGAAGAACAGGACTGCCAATATAACCATTTGACATATCACTTTCATAAGCAAAGCACTATAAATTATTATTATTTAAAATACACAAAAAAATGAAGATATTTACAATTGTCTTTCAAGTTGTTCCTTAGTAGTTCTAGAATTTCCAGAATTACGAGAAAGTGCATCTCGAACTTTTTGTGGAATTCCATATTGTTTAAGAGGTAACTCATATTTCAGACTTCCCTCGGGTCTAAAATAAATTTCAAACCAGTCGCAAAATTTCTTGAAATTATTGATCATATTGGAACAATATATTCAACGTCTAATATAGATATTAAGCTATGTATAGTACTGTAAACTTACTTAGGAAGTGGACGTCCTGGAATGAAGTTAAAGTTTGATTGACAAACTGAATTGACAACTGGTCGTTTATACTCAGAAGTTGGTTTCAGTTGATCAGTTAAATCAGTGCTTATAACTAAATCCAACAGAAGCAACTTATTGACTCTTTCACTTCCTTCAGTGAATTGAAACATAAAAAGGATCTTATCGCTACCAGGTACCGAAGCTAGAAATTTAACCTTGACTTCGTAATTATGACCTGTAACAGATAACTTGTAATTAATGCTACACATAAGTTTATAAAAATCGCATCCATAAAAGGAAGGTATCTATATAATTGTATTGCCTGGTTCAATATCAACAGTTGATGTAGAAGAAGTAACGCCAATAGGGTCATTCAGCGTCACATTTTGAAGTCCCAAATGAACAGCTTCGCAACATACAAATTTAATAGCAGCATCCTTCTTGTTGGTGATGTCTATGATCTTTTCCACCTCTTCATTGCAATTTATTTCAAGAACGGTTTTTCCAGCAGAAGCGGGTGTGTCCAAGAATTGGACAGCTATCTTTTCATCACCCACGGGTATTCTGTAAATAAAATTGAAAAATTAGGCATTTTTAACAAATCACAATTCTAATTTACCACACTGAAACAATACATACTTTCTTAAAATCAGTTTGTAAAAATTTAATTTGTGTCGAAAGAGGTTTGCTTCTCTGTGTTTCCTGTAGTCTTCCAGACTTTCCAGAGGGTCATTACAAATCAAACAAATATAACCAGAGGATGATGAATTTTCCTTTAAACATAAATATCAATTTTAAATTTATACAGAAAAAACAATCTTACGTTTCAGATTGAACTGTTCATAATTTAGTACATTAGGCTTGGTGGTGTTCGTTTTCTTCGGTGTTGTTTGTGTTTTTGAAATGACCAAGAAACACAAGTTGTCACCATTCTTTCGGACGAAACGGTGTCGTTTCATGTTGAACAAAACCTTTGAGTTTAAAAACATTCTCAACATTAATTTTTGTATCACAATTCTATACATTTCTTTCCATAAGTTTTTTCATCTTACTATGCTGAAACAAGGAAAACGCCTGGTCACAGATGGTCTGAATACATTATTGTACACATCACGCAAATTTTGTTTTGGCATTGGCATTAATGTTAGCTGATTCGCCTCAAGATGCTGGTAGAATTCAACGCAGAATTCACGTAAATCTGCTGATGAATACTTTTTACGAGGCATCTTCAATTTCTGGAAGCAAATACATAAATAAATAAATAAATAAATAAATAAATAAATACATAAATGCTACGATCTTCCGTGTAGCGATTCCAGAACGATAAACGAAATGGTCGCTGCACAAAACAATTAGTAATTGAATGCAGTAGGTGGTTCTAGAAGCTAAATTATCACCCTTGAAACGTAATTATCATTTTTGAAGAAGTTCCAAAGACGTTCCAAGAAGTTCGAGTTCTTATAAAGCACGATTTCTCGTGAACCGCTATAATTCCATGTCATGACTCCATGTCTATGGTCGCAATGGCCGTGCGAAAAATACATACCTTCCAAAAAAAGTTGGAAAACTTATGATTTCACAAGTATTTGTGCTTTTTTTTGTCCGACGTCAGTATCACGATGTATTTAACCAAGGCTTATATCTTAACGTTAAAGTAATCAGTGTTATTCTGCATTAAAGAATATCCCTTTTCCTCTGAAACAGTCTGGGCAGTGTTTATCCAGTCCCCTTACAGTAGGGGGGGGAGGGAATACATGAGTATGGGGAGGGGTATATACAGGGTGTCCAAAATGAGATCTATCCACTATTATTTCACATCAGCTTATACAAATGTAATGCTTGGTGAATTGGAAACCAATAAAGTTTATGTGGGAATCTTGTAGTGCTCGTCAGAGCTGCAATGGTGCTGCAGTCAGTAGTTTTCCAAAATGGCAACTCCAAGCTACTGTGCAACAAGTTGTGTGGTGTTGTGAACAAAAAAAGTTAGAAATATGGGGGAATGTGTGCAGAGCATGGCATGGGTGTGAGTTACACAACTGGCGTTTAGAGCAGCGTTTTCCAATTAAATTGTGCCATATTCCTTTTATATTGTGCGAAATGAACAGAACCCCTTCAATATTTACAGAACATAAAAGAAATGCGCCGTAAACGAAATTTTTTCTGGTTCAAGGTCAAATACTTTTAAATTGAAGATACAGTATATATAAGTATAACATAACATGTTTAACTTTATACTACAGTAGTGTTATTTGGGCACTGTCTTTGAGTCCAGGTAGTTCAGATTCGAGCATCTGGATTAGAAATCTCTAATGCGATCTTTCAGACTCGAAAAGAAATCCTAGCTTTTTATTCAAAAAATTTAAATAAAAATTAATTTTAATATAAAGTTATGCCCAGGGAAAAGGAGACTGCAAGTTTTGTCCTTTCACATGGCTCATTTAAATAAATGCACCTGCCAATAACATAAGCTGCACAGTAAAAGCAACTTTACCAAACATAGTCTCATCTACCAGATAAAAATGTGCCCACAATATTTTTAACTTAATGCGAATGCAATATTTCAAGATTGGGCAAATCATCCTTTGTTGTGTTCCTTGATTGATCCATCTGGATCGTTGGACAATAAATTAAATTTAAAAAATCTCAGAAAAAGAATTTCAAAATTTTTTTGGGGAAAATTTCAAATTTGGGGGGGGGGGAAGAAATTCCCCCCACAAAACTGGCCTAGATAAATCACTGCATCCTGGGTGATATCCTTATCACTTTCGTTTCCTCCCAGTATTATTGACAAGTTTACTAAACCAACCACATGCATGCTAAATTAGTTTCTTTCAACATGAGCATAAATAATAATCGGTCGTTCAACATATACAGGGTGTCCCAGCCAAGGCTTACCAATTTTAATCTCGAAAAGCTAATACAGTATAATAAAAATTCTTTTGGATATAACAGAGTTTTGGATATAACAGTGTCTTTCAAATGGTGCTATTTTCATTGACCTTGAAATTGATTTTAAAAAAATAGCATTGTTAAATTTCAAACAATGCTTCGTAGGTATCAAGTGGTATTTAAAAAGTTGTAGGCAATGCAATAGTCCATATAGTCAGAATCGACTGTCGTTTCATTTATTTCCAATAATCCAACTGCAAAACATACGTATATCGAAAAATAACATATACAAAACACCATCTGATGCAGCAGCTTCACTGCACAGTAAGAGTTGTATACAATGAAGCTGCTGCAATAACATGGTGTGTGGTAATCGCTATTATTAGATATGTTTTTTCAGTTAAATTGTTGAAAATAAATTAAACGACAGTCGATTCTGACCATATGAGCTGTTGCCTACCTATGACACATTGTTTAAAACTTAATGCTATTTTTTTAAAAATTAATTTCAAGGTCAATGAAAATAGCACTAAGATGCTATTATATCCAAAACTCAAAATTTTAATTATATTAGTTTTTCGAGTATAACATTGGTAAGCCTTGGCTGGGACACTCGTACAAGAATCTTCTTTTACACGACTTTCTAGTCGTGTAAAAGTAATGTTATTATGTGGGCATTTCACCTTCCATAATATCTCTGTATTCTATAGTCTTGACATCCTGATAAAATATTCATCCTGACTCTTTGCTGAAATCACCAAGGTTTTCTGGAAAGTGATGTAAGTGGCTGTATAGGTAATGGAACTCACATACCGCATAAATTCAGTTTGAGGTCTCACACTGTGAGAGTGCAGGTTTTCTCGAAGATTTCCCTGTTTGAAACCTCAGTTACACACGTATAATAGGTTTTACGTATGAAACCTGTTTATACTTAATCATCAGAAAATGAGCAAATTGGTTAAATCTGGTATTAGCCAATTCCTAGAACGATCGAACTGGTGGCGTTTCCACGATTTAACCTCACTTCCAATGTTGTTTTATTACCTCGCTTTTTATCATTTTTTTTTAATTGAATTTTGACAAATGTATTGTTATACATCAATTTTAGATTAAGTTAGGTTGAGGTACTTGTCTGTATTTGTCCATTGCTCTCAGAGTGCAATAAAAATTATTATTATTAATTACAGCATGTTCTGGCAAGTTTATTTCAGTCACACAGACACAGGCTGGGTCTACTTGTGTATTATACTATACAGTACAGTTAGACATCTATATTCGTCTGCCTCTATATTCGACAAATTCATTATTCGTCATATTTTTTCGCAAAAAATGCTCCAATATTTGTCCACAAATTCAATATTTGTCCCCAAAAGTCACAGTGAAAATTACGAAATTTTTAAGAAGAACAATATCATGAGATATTAAAAAAATAAACCAAACATGATGTGGAGTGTTAGCAGTAAACTATCGCATATACAGCTTCGTTTCAAAAGTTTAGAAAGTTGTGTGAAGCCACACGTCATTGGGTTGGGTGCCCCAAAACGAACTTTTTACCCGCCGTGCAATTATTTCTCTCGGAGGTCCTGATTATGGCAATTAAGTCTTAAACACAAATTCATCATCTAGGCTATGTACACTAAAACATACAAATTCCAAACTTGCCATTCTATAATAATAACTATGTCTACTTACATTATATTACATAGAATCTATGAGGAAATCTATTGAACTAATTTTGCAATATTTTTTTTGCAAAAGGTTGCATAATGTAAAGGTCATTCGTTTTACACTGAATTAATTTTACCATTTTATTACTACGACTATTTTGGAATATTTTCAGTTTCACCATGTATTACTTTAAATAATACCTTCCCCTACCCTTAAATGCATGATTTTTTAAGAAGGTAAATGCTAAACAAAAATTAAAAAATTAAAATTTTTAAAATCACTTTTCAAGTTTTCATAAAGAAAACTTTATATTTCTCCATATGAAAATATGAATATTCAACAAGCTAAGAAAATCTGAATGACGAGTAACTTAAATATATGTTGTATAAATTATTACTACAACTTCAACACTAAACGAATGGAAGTTGTAGTGGTAATTTATGCACACACTGTATATCAAACTGCAATATACTCACTGTTTATTACAGTGAGTAATAAACTCACTGTAAACTGAGTAATAAACTCACTGTAGATTGAAAACTGAAGTACTTCAGTTTTCAATCTAACCACTGTTTCACTGGTCTGAGTGTTACTGTATGTATACTGTTTCATATCGTATGATAATAATAACAACAGATGTTATATGGTAGTTAAATAAATAGTTATACCTGATAACGTGAAATGAAAAACCAGATTTTCTTTTTTTCAATCAGTTGATTGCTTTCTACAGTATGAACAGTAATAAACACAGATGGACGAACGTAGTCACTTTTATACAAGTGAAACAAACTCTGCTTATCACCTACAAATTGAAACTAAAACTTTACACGAGTCAACGTCATCGATAACATTAAGCGAACCACGTCAACGATGCAAATCAGACTCGACGATAAAAGATAATATTGAGATAAAACTTAAGTATATTGTTTAACGCAAAATCATTATTCCATGTCAATCATTTATCTTTTATAAATGATTATTTAAATGGAAATTATACGGTATAGCTAACACCTCAGATTTCGATATAAACTATATATTTAAGCTTCTTATTTTGCGAGAAAAAATAATATATACATCTGCATGCGCGGAAATGAGAAAAATATTTCGGTATTATGCGATTCTGATTGGCCTTCTCGACCTTCCCTAACCGAACCCCTTCTCACAGAAGCACCACCCGACGTGAGCCGTAGGCCTATATAGTATAAGATGTAGTGGCTTAAATCGAAATTTTTATCGCATTTCCGCGGACGCAGATGAATATACTATTTTTTTCTACAAAGTAAGAAGCTCAAAAATACAGTTTTCATCCAAATCTGACATGTTCGCTATACCGTAGTGTAGCCATTTAAATTAACGATGAACAATTTTTTACTTAAATTAATGTACTGTAAATTGTTTTCGTTATCCATCACGGTATAGAAAATAGTAATTGGATTTTTGCCAAATTCTAAATATGGCAGGTCTTGGAAAAAAAAATATTGATACAATATTGAAACGAATACAATTAATATTTTTCATTATAAATATATCCTACAAAATATAAAAAAATATTGAAATTTGAAATAAAAAAATCACATTATTAAATGTAAAGGTAACAAATGTCTTATTTTATTTTGCTTTTAGTTATTATACGTTCGTTATTCAACTAGCAAACCGCTTACGCAAACGCACTGAAGCAGAAGACAGTGAACATTTATTATTTTAAGCCTGCTAGTGACTTCCTTTTTCCATGGATCATGGAAAAAGTTTATGGTTAGTTTATGGTTAGGTTATGCGACCCACCCCAATTTTTACGCTTCACTTTCATGCAGCCTTTTTTTTTTATACAGAGAAGCCGAAGACTTATATTTTTTATATACAGATGAGAATAATATGAGATGACTTATAGCAGTTATAACTAGGGATGGACCGAATACTAAATTTTATCGAATCCGAATCTCTCGAATATGGATAATTTTTCGGAGCCTTCATATAAGAATAATAGTTATTTATGGGTTAAATGCCCTCTTTTCTTGGAGCGCTAGTGGTCAGGGCAATTCGTTTTAGTTGATGGGTTGTTAATGTTTGTTTGTTTTTATCGTCTTTTTTATAAAACCAGGTTTATATGATGGAATTAACATTAATCTTTCCAAAGTTTTGACAGTTTTTTTAGGTGAGGATTCGAAAGATTCGAGTTTTCGAATCTGGAATATTTTTAAAGATTCGCGGGATTTGAATGGCCCATCCCTAGTTATAACGCATTGAAGCAGAAGACATTATGGCTAAGTTCACGATGCAGCTTTTTTCTGCTAAAAGTCAGCAGTAACTCACGCGCATACTCACGTGTTTTTCCATAGACTATGGAAAAGCAAGTGAGTATGCGCGATCCCTGATTGGTCCGCTCGGCTGTAATAGATTCAATGCTGAAATACGAGGGTGACTTCAAGTTTAGTTCCCAAGTGATTACATTAACCGGATTCCACTGGATTTTTAAGCTTGCTTGCTTACTTGGATGATTTTCGACAAAATGGCCTTCCGTGAAATTCTCCTTAAAAATTCCATAAAGTAAACTGACATCTTTCGGGCCGATGTTTAACTGCAAACAAAAAGTTGTTTTTTGTTTTAGACAAGACACGACACTCTTTTTGTTAGACACTCTTTTGCCAAAAAAAAAATACGTTCAGGCAATAAATAGTTGAACGCTTAAACAATCGTTTACTTTTGCAGTTTCTAAACTTCCTTGAACATCATAAAGGAGAACATCTCTGTGATAAGGTGCCAACGCTCGCTTGACGTCTAATCTTAATTTCGTTGGTTCCAAGATCAGTTCTTGGACATCTATTACTCCATTTAGACCAATTAATGCCCTTAAAAAAATGTTAAAATTAAAATTATTTCAACATTGAAATTGAACTCGATTTAATATTTAAAATAAAACAAGATACAATATTATTAAAAAAAAACGTGTTTTTAAAACCAACTTTTTTTTTAATTAATGATATAAATGTAATGCATGGTTGCATTCGCTATTCTTAAAATTCAAAAGTATCACAAATGTTATTTAACTAACTCTGAGGTCGAAATGGTTCAACATCTTTGAGCTCTTATTCTGGTAGGTTCCCGATGACCTACAGAGCTGAAATTTTGAACATAGGTTGGGGTCGTACAACATTTTGTTGTATCAAATTTAGACGGATCAATGTCCAGTCAATTCTAAGTTTTTGTCACACAAAAGGTCCGGTTTTTTTTCGAAAAGTGTGCTGACAATATATTTATATTGAAAGTCATTTCAAGTCACCACACATTGTTGTACACGATGAATAAACGCTTTTTTCGATATACAGTTCATTTCTATTTATAGTGTACCACCTCATTAGGTGGCGCCTCAGCCATTCATTAATCCTAAATGATAAAACGATAAGAATCTCTTTGTTGGTGCGTTTCTGGTATGTCATTGGCTAAAAACGTGCATCGTTATATGACGTCATATGATGACATATGACAAGGCATCACATGATACTCAAATAATGTGTTTTAAAACCCCGCCCCAAGGCGACCTTGCAGTGAGTCAATTAAAGGGGTTTTCATGTTGTTGTTGCTACACGTAATCGAATGTTGTCGAGCAACATGAGATAAAATAATGTATTTCGTAATAAACACAAAAAACTTTTTCATCATTTTTGACGGGTTATTCACTGTGAAATTATAAAACCGATCCATTCAAATAAACACTTAACGTATTTCAGCTAAAAATATATTTCCACGTGAAATATTTCCACTTGTTTCTCTCTTACTAACTACTTTGCTGTGTACCACTTTTGATTTCACCGTACACTCAAAAATGAAGATAAAAAAAAGAGTGGGTAATTGAAAACAAATGTAAGTTTCGTTTACCTTGAAATTTGTATGGAATTCAATCGTATTAGAAGACTATCAACAATGTGTTTCGAATCCGAACCGGAAACAGTCGCTTCATGAAAAAAATTTTCCATGCTTAAATTTCCCAAACTCATCACCAACACGCTCGGCGAATCAGATTTTTGAGGGATTAAAATTGTTGGAATTTGAATGTCGACGAGAATGAGAATCTTTGTTCCCTGGTTTCGAATTTCTTTCACCTAAAAAAAAAATAAATTATAAAATATTTTTAAAATTTCTATTCACCGAAATTTAATTTTAAAAAAAAATTAGTGTTATTTAAGTAAAATAAATAAATAAAGCACCTGATGGTGTATTTCTTTTTCAGCCGATCTAAGTGCTTTCACGGCCATATGAGGATGAATGAAAGGATCCAAAAATCTCTACAATCATTTTACAAATTTGTTACATTTTATATATAAATTTTTTGAAAAAAAAAAACAAAACTTGACAATTGTTTATAATTTACCTGCAAATTGGCAATGAATTTATGCAGCAACGTAACGTGTATTTTACCGATTCTCAATCGTAAACTGGCATCACCTAGCAGAGCTCGAGACGAATGTTCAATACCTTGTTGTTTGTGATGACTGCTGCTATGCCGTACGTATTTGAAATCAAATACTTTGTCTTCCTTTATCGTTAGTATCTGCAAAAAAAATTAACATAAAACGTTAAATATCACAAATCTACAGGGTGTTCCTGTGGCTAGTCTAATCTTAACCACAGATGTTGCACATCAAAACAAAACAAACATGGGCCCGGAAATGCTTCCCTTCCGAGATAACACAGGTTGAAGTCACTGCATAGTCACTGCATATTTGCTGTTGGCATGCAAATGAGTATGCATTTCCGGATCCATGTTTATCTGAACTTTTTGCTTTGTTTTGATACGTAGCGATCTCTGGTTAAAATTGACTAGACCTTTCAGGAACACCCTGTAGTACAGTAGGCCTAGAAAAATACCAACATCAATCATACCTTTGGATAGAGCGTCAAGTCTGACAAATCTTCAATCTCTAGAGTTGTCAACTGAGCTCGTAAAATGAATTTTTCATTGGCTTTCAGAATCAAATCAGTTTCCACTCCTACAAATAAAACAGAATTTGTATACATAATGCATCAAATGAACAAAAAATACGTACAAATAATTGCATTCTGTATCATGTGTACCATTTGTGCGTTCACAAACCTCAAACCTGCAGTCATACTGCAGTTTGTATTTTAAAAATCGAGTTTACCTGCTAATTGAATTTCCAGGAAATCAACGTCACTATCACACAGTTTCACTTTAATTTCATCCAGTCGAGCTGAAATACTAAGTTTTGTAGCTCCAGGAGGTACAGGAGGATCTAGCTCATTGCCGAGCAAAAGTTGAGTCGGATTGACATTGAACATCGAAGACGATTTCAAGTGAGCCGACGCTTTAGAACCAATCCTAAATCCAACATCATCACCAATTAATCAACTTGGTATATTGTTTATTGTTTATTGTTTGTTGTATATATCAAACAATGTAATGCAAATCCTAAAAAAAAGGTTTCTTTCACCTCTGACACAAATATTCGAGAAAATTGCTGAGTGTGAAAAAGGCTCCACGGTGAAACAATAAATGCATACACGTGAAGTCAATCACGATAGACTGTTCAACACTATGAAAGTAGGTTTTGAAATCCGGACAATCCGATCGGACCTACCAATCACAAAACAAATAATAATCGATTTTTTTGTTCTTACCATAAAACGACATGAATAACTGTTAACAAAGGTTGAACTACATAATAACTGTTTGGTGTTCAATTAAGGCTGTTTACGTAAGACTTTTGCAATACACAACACAGTTCAGAACATAAGCATATATAAGAAATTTGGAACATAAGAAAACATTGAAACGTAGGATAATAAAAACATTGAACCTTTAAAAAATAAAAATATGACGTGAAGACGTTTTAGAATGACGCTTACTTTTCGATACAGAACGGTGATCACGTCGCTGTTATGACGTGATCGGATAAGTTCCAGGTATTCACCAGACGTGCCAGTGTGCAATTTATCAACTAACTGAATTGCACCAATGTTAGCTTGAAGCGCAGGTCCACATTCCATCAGAGCGATATCCATACAGAGTTTATCGATTCTCAGCATAAGGTATGGTTTATCGACATGGTCGCTTGATCGTGCTAATTGTACTACAACCTAACAAAACATTGTCCGTGGTTATTTCAAATAATAATAATAATAAATGGTTAAGAGAACAAAAGCATTTACTTCTCCAATCAAGAATCGCAAAAGCATAACAATAGCATTGCTTGGAGAAACATTGTCATCAAATCCTGGCAAGTCAACGACACGTGCCCATTGTTCCGTTTCTTCATCAGACTGATCCGAAACTGGCGATCCCTTTTCATTGACTTTAACAATGTATTGAAACAAGAGACAATTGTTAGTTTTCTTTAATCAAGTGGTTATGTAAAATTGTGTTTGTATAGGGTGTTCCTGAAAGATTTAGTCAAATTTTAACCAGAAGAGTCAAAACAAAACAAAAAAAGTCCATATAAACATGAAACCAGAAATGCATACCTACAACAATTAAGAGACAATAGACCTATGCAATTATGTGATATCACCTTGTGTCACCATAACAGAAAACCATTTTTGTACTCATGATTATATGGACTTTGTTGCTTTGTTTTGACTCTTCTAGTTAAAATTTGATCAAATGTTTCAGAAACACCCTGTACGAACGCAATTTCACATAACCACTTGATTAGCATTTGTGGTTAAAATCAGACCTTTTAAGAACACCCTGTATAAACCTCACAAAAAAAAATGTTTAAAAACTTGTTCAAACGTACGTTGCTTTGAATCGCTGGATGCTTCTAACTCCTTTAGTTGTGTCTCTTTTTGCAGATTGATTGCTTGTATATAGTGACGAACAGCTTGCAATTCCAAAAGTGTTGGTTCAACGATGACTTCGTTCATATTCTTAAATAAACAAAAATAATCTCAAGTTATCGATTTTTGTTTTCATATTCAACACTTGAAGGCTTGCCCGGAATAACGTTGTATATTACAAAAATTCAATATTGAGATTATTATTGGAAAACTGTGCCTCATCTATGGGCCTAGCTAGTGCTGTCAATAGACAAGCTCATACCTACCTAAAACATACATATATCACTTCGAAATTGAGCACCTGATAGGTAACAATCAATGTGTCGCTGAATACTTTTTTTTTGCCATTTATTCAAAACTATGAATTGTTACTTGCAACGTTATTCCGAGCAAGCCCTTTAATATTATTATTATTTAAACTATAAATTCACAAAAATACCAGCTCTTCTATTCCCATCTTATCAACTCCGTCGGCTGAATCTCCTTCGTTGACATAGCAAACTTTTGGCTTGGGAATTGGCAAGTTAAAGCAAAATTCAGATAACAGTTTAACACGTCGATCAGATAAATTTAATTTAAGGGTTGGAAGGGAGATGTTCAATTTATGCCTAAAAGTAAACATGAAATCATCGCTCATGTTAAATAACTTATTACAAAATAACCAACAGCAAGAATAATTATTAGTTTTCTATTAAATAATCACAATATCTACCTAGGTAACTGGCGATAATCTGGTTTTACACTATTTGAAAAGATGATTTGGATAGAAAATTTTGGGATGAGATGAGAATCTGATTCTGAAAGCGTTTTGGCGGTTCTCCATTCATCACCTATTAATGAATAAAAAATGTGTTATATATGATAAACCTATTTGTTAGAAAACATGCGAAAAAATGAAAATCGACTGTAATTAATGGATGACTAATTTACCGGAATCAGCAAAGAGCGCTTGAATCTCAGATAGTGTAATGTTGTAACGATCATACAGCCTTTCTTCCAATTCGGTTCTTGTGGCGTCTTCAAGAAGACGATTATCCGTTTGCAGTTCGCTTTTCATGGTTAGATGTCCAAAATCCATCACAATTACACTGCCACCTCTAAGTCAAATTATAAAATCATTAACAACAATATCGCTTCACTTGAACCCTAATCCGGCATTTCATCTAAGCATGTCTATGAAAATTGCTGAATCAATACGACTCCTATATGCAAGAATTTGTTGACGGTAGTAACCGAGAAGAAACCAGACTATTATGTCACTAGTGACAGTTTAATCTAAACGTCGATTTACCTAAGCACAGTTAAGTATATAGGCAGTGGTAGCATCACTAGGGAGGGGTGCATACTGAACCGGGTGGTGACACCATCAAAAGAGGTGACACTAAAATGTTGGAGACCCTTCAAAAGCTGTAGCTATGCGCCATACTTGGCAGAAAAGCATTACAAAGCTGTAGCTATGCACTGTGATATACAGGAAAGCTAGTGATTACTACAGAAATCAAATTACTGTGACTTCATTGCAAATTGATGATTAAATCATTCAATTAAGTGGACTTCATGTTCCTTACTAACTTGTTCAATAACATTCTAGTAGAAATATCTGGTGTCACCAAAGAGATGTTACACGTGTTAAACCTTCTATTTTGCACCCACGTTTGCACTCGATGCTTCAAATGACGTTTTTATAGCGACTGATGGAAGTTGACATCATGGGGGTGATAAAATGAGTTACCACACTGGGCACACCAACCCTAGTCAAGCCACTGGTGAGCATGCACATTTACTAAACATTCAAATTGTATTGTAAAAAAAACCACCCTAATTAGAAACTTCCACAAAATAATCTATCACATTGTCAGAAAAAAATAAAAATCTTAACACTGTCATATGAAAAAGTTCTAGTGCAGTGTTAACAAATAATATTGATCCACTAAAAATTTACTTTTGTATGTTTCCGTATTCTGGAATGATGAAATGTGGAGACTTCATTTCCAAGTTTAAGTGGATTTTCTATAAAACATAAAATATTATTATTTGCATTCTAATAAACACTTCTTCGCTCTTCATTAGATACTACTAGACAAGTGAAAACAATATAATATAAAATAAAATAAAATTAATTTTCATATCATCACCTTATGCGTTTCTATAGCATATTCAACGATGGCACGACTGATGTCAACGAATGAATTAATTCGGTCTGCAGCTATGTCTATGACTTCATTGAACGTCGTTGTCGGTGCTTGCAAAAAGGTCAACACTTCTGTAATGGCGTGCTGTTTTACAAGAATTTAAAATTAAAAAAAAAAAACATAAATTTACAAATACTGTACATTAAAATAGTGTTCATACCTCGTGGTAAACAACTTCAATACTTTCTGAATGAATGCTAAGACCATAATCCGCATTAATATGAAGAGGGTTCTTTTCAAAATCCACTGCTAAAACATGCGGCATGTTTGTTCCTTTGAAAAATTTGGAAAGTGTTAATTTTTTTGGTGAAGATTTTATGCAGGGTGTTCCTGAAAGGTTTAGTCGATTTTAACCACGAAAATAAAACGAACAACCCAAGCGAACAACGCGAACCAACGCGAACAACCCATATAAACATGAGTTCGTAAATGCTTCCTTTTCGAGATAACACAGCGTCAAGTCACATAGATGCGTAGGTCTATGGTCTCATAGGTATGCAAATGAATTTGTATTTTTGGACCTATGTTTATATGGACTGTTTGCCTTGTTTTGATGTGTATCCTCTGTGGTTAAAATTTGACTAGACTTTTCAGGAACACCCTGTATAACGATATTCATTACGAAATCGTACGTACCACTCGTCACAGCATCAGCAGTGATAATGGGTGCAAGATCATTTTCAACGGATGTTCCTTCAATGATGAAACTCTCAGCACGAGCGGAAAAATGAAAGGCGTTGGCTGATGGTCTCGTTTCAAGACTTAGCAACAGCTGAGTGAGAGTTGTGACTAAAATTTCTTTGTCGAAACTTTTCAAACTCAGTGTGCAGTTTGCAAAAGTGAAATTTAATTTATTTTCTGAAAAAAAAAACATGATTTAACACAATTATCGAATGATATTCTTAAAAATATTGAAGGGCCTGGTGTAAAGAGATGCAACATCTTTGTAACATCTTTGTTAAAAATAACGTGGAAGCATTTTCGAATGTGTTAGGCGCACTTCTACCTTCCTAACGCATAATTTTGAGCAAAACGGCAATATGTTCAAAGATATCAGTGCAAGAAGTGTGAAGTAGCCCATAGACAGCTAGGCAAGTTCGGATCTTTAAACGTGTTTTCCTCGTGTTTGTAAAAAAAATGTTACTTAACACGAACACACACTTTTACACCAGGAGCTTCAATTATTTTAGTGACTAATAACACAGCTTGATGATTGGGCTTACCGATGTATTGAATAGGTTTCTCGTTGAATTTTTCTCCTTCAGTGTAACCGATGGCATCGTATATTTTCTGTTTGTCATCGAGGGTGAGCTGATGCCAAACGTTTCGATCACGCTCGCCAACAATTTCGAAGCTTTGTTCTTTCGAATAATCTTGGCTGAAAAACCAATTGCGCCACCAATTTCGCGGCGGCTTCTTGGGGTGAATATTTTCAGGTTCTAGCTTAGAAAACTAGAGAGAGATAGCGATGTCACAATTTACATAAAATCATTCTTTGAACCAAACAAATCACTCTATTCTCATCCAACTTTGAAACATTAGAACTTGTAGTACTAACAACCAACACACAGAAAGACCATCAAGTTTCAATGCATGTACAAGTTAACTCTTCGTTTCAAAATGGGTTTTGTTCCAAGATGATGTTTTATCGTTATTTGTTTTCTTTGTCATTTATACCTTGAATTCACGAGCTTTTATACGTTAGCGCCATTTTGAAGCATTAACAGCCATTTTGAAATAATAGCAGCCATTTTGAAGCGTTAGCAGCCATCTTGAAACATTACCAGCTATTTTAAAACATTAGCAGCCATTTTGAAACTTTTAATACAAAACCCACTTACTAAACATTCAATGGTCTAACCCAGAATATTATGTTTCGTTATTGGTCTAATGTAAGCTCGTGTTATGATTTATCGTAGGCCTATATATAAGTAACGTAAAATAAAATAAAATATAAAGATAATTGTATAAATTTTGACGTTCGGTCATAACAACTGTTCATAAATTGAAACGTTTGTACACCAAGAGTATGATATGTTTAATGATTCAAAATTAGCTATAGAACAGCGTGTAAGTCGGATAATAAAAATAAAAAATATTACTTCTAAACGTGCTTGTTCTCTAGCAATAACTATGTTCAACAAATCCAAATTGTCTTCTAATTTCTGAAGATCCACTTTGACTTCAGCATCGCTGGGATTCTGCAGTTTCTTCATGTACATTTTCATGTACTCGTGGTATTTTTCTCTAAAACACGTCACTTCATCAATGACGATATTGTTACAAAACTCAACAGCTTCTTGGTAATACTTACCTATGCTGCTTTATTCGTTTCCAAGCAAATGGTCGAATCGATTCTTCAAGAACAGAATTGAGAGCATACTTCCACCATTCGGAGGTCTTACCAGAAATGGGAACTGCTGGTCGATAACGACGATAACGCTGGTTGATTCTCATGTGTTGAAATGATTCCAAGAGATTCATGAAACTCAAATACTGAAATTATCAACACAAAAATATAATCGAAATTTGACACTTGACACATAAAATTGTTTGAAAATCGGTTAATCAATGATGACAAGTACTTGTTGCCTAGATATTTGAGCATCAATGTCTTTAAGCACAAAATCGAGCAAAAGTTTTGGAACTTTAGCTTCATTAGACTTATTGACGATCATCTTCACTTTAGCAGAAATGGGCTTGATAACTGAAAACGAAATTTCCATTTTGTTTTTAAGAGCACCAGAAGTTTTTGTGCACTACATAGGTAGTCTACTGTATTGACTTACTGAAATCAAATTCTTCATTGTTGACACTGAATCTTTCCAAACCTTGCTTCATGATGTTCTATGAATAGCATGTATACATACAAAGAAATTATTTTCTGGTGTGCATGAAATAATTATAAACAACTTATTTTTGAAATTAAATACATACAACCCAGCTATCAGATACCAACTCGTGTCCTGTTAGTCGATGGTAATCACAGAATGGATTCCAATAAATTGAGAGTGACTTCAATTTTACGAGCTACAAAGTCAACGAAAGTTATGTAATGTTTACCATAAAATTAATAAATGCAACTACATATAATATTTATTTATTTACTAGCTAAAACCCCATCATCATCAATGACGGTTGCAAAATTATTTAAATCTTTTAATCGGCATCCAACGAGAGAATGCTAACTTTGAAATTTCGCGCGGTTGAATGCCATTGGCTGGTGCTAAGCCAATGAGCTATAGATAGACAGACTTGCATTAGCGAATTATTATAGTAGATTACACTTACTTTATAAATACAGTTTGCTGAAGAATCCAATTGCGTTGGTTTCCATTGTTTATTGGTTGTTTCCGCTGAAAGCCCATGCAGGACAATTCCACAAGCCAGTGGACTCTTGTCATCCGAAATGGAATCTTCATACCGTATGTGAACATTTCGAATAGAGATCTACCAACACAATATAAAGGGCAAGTTTTTCTATCTGTCCACAGAACAACGTTTCCATGACAACAAGTAAAAACACATTTTCATGACAACAAGTAAAAAACATATTTTCATGACAACAAACAAAACTGTAACATCGTCAGTGTGAACAAAACAAAAAACATTATCTCCACGCGATACAGCACGGGTTACCTACAAGTCAATAATAATAATAATAATAATAATAATAATAATAATAATAATAATAATAAACGAGCGAAATTGTTGACTACACTATAAGTGAACATCATTACATTTGGTTAAATTACCAACCTGCAAGTTATTGATGATTGTTGCAGAAAGCTTTTCGACGAAACTTCGATCATGTTCAGTTTCATCTTAAGTATAGATTAAAGTACATCGATCTCAGCAAAACTAATATTTCTCATATTTTTTTATAGAAAATAATCAGGGATAGAGAATGGACTTATATACCAATACTAAATGTTTCAGTTGACTCGAGAAATTCCAATTTTCTTTGCTTTGATGCTCTGTTGAGCTGTTTTTCCTGTTCTTCGTTGTAAGGCCGTTCCGAAATGGGACCAGCTAACAAGAACAAATCTTCTAAGATGATGGACACCGAGTCACTGTACAAGTTAGTCCATGGAATCTCGATGATGACTTTCCCTGTTGAATGAAAATCATAAAATCTTATACCCGAGTTAGAAAATACAGCGTTTTCCTGAAACGTCTAGTCGAATTTTAACCATGGATGTTATGCATCAAAACAACCCATATAAACATTGGTCTGGAAATGCTTCCCTTTCGAGATAACACAGGGTCAGAGTGAAGTCACATAAATGCATTGTCCTATTGTCTCATGATTGCTCCAGGTATGCAAATGAGTTTCTGGAATGGACCCATGTTTATATGGACTTTTTATTTTGTTTTGATGCGTGACATTTGTGGTTATACTTTGACTAGAACTTTCGAAAACACCCTTTAGAATAATTGAAATTGTTCTACAAAGTCATACCTAAATTCCCAGCTTTGACCTCGACAGGCAAGTCAAATTCGACCTTTTGAAGCAAAACGAAGAGTGAAATTGACATGAATAAGTTTCAACTACAATAGTATAATTTTTATTAATGCAAATTTCGATTTATGCAAAATGTAATTTATGCAATCGTTGAATAATTAGATACCAGTACTTGATTTACGCGAGTTTTGAGTGATTCCATTTTTGATTTTCGCAATTTTCGATTTATTTTATTTTATTTATTTTTTATTTATGAAATATACGTCCCGAGGGACATTACAGAAGAGGGGAAAAAAACACAAAAAAAAACAAAAAAAAAACAACAACAACAGAAAACATCAAATGACAACAACAAATGCGATAACAAAAAAAACAAACAAGAAACACAAAAAAAAAAACAATAACTATAAAGGAGTATGGATAATATGATCAAATAATTTAGAACGAAAATTATTCATTTATTTATATATATGCGGTTTTTGATTTATGACTTATGCGGTTTTCGTTTTATGTGGGTTTTGTTTGGTACATTGGACAGTATATTTTCACTGTAGATGACAATATACGTTCAAATTTCCAGCTCGCTCACTCACAAACTCACTCACAAGTGAAGCTAATATAAAAGAGTATAAAAATGAATTAATTAATATGTTAAACCTACGTACCAAGGCTTCAGGACGTAACCGCAAATCTTCTAGTTCCACTTTCCCTTGATTTTAAGAAAAATAATAATAATATTTTATCAGAAAAGTATGAAAAAAATCCAATAATATGTCTGTTTATATAACTGTTTTACCACTAAATATCCCCACGTTGACATTTTCAGAATCCAAATCCTTCACATACTTTCCCAAATATCTGTTGAGAAGACTTGCGACTATGGCCTCGATCATGATGTTTGATTTTGTGGTCCTTACAATACAATCAAATTTCTTGTCTTCTGTTCTTTTTTAGACTTGTTTGGGTTACTAGAAATCATCGTTTCACCTTTATGGAACTGAAAATAAACAAACAAACAAATAATTAATTTACCAAATTTACTACAAAAGTCAAACAGACAGTGTGCCACAAAGACAAACAGGTTAAACATTTGAAAAGCTTCGGTTAGAAGCTCCATAGACAGAGTAGCCTACCGAAATTATTAAGCAACAAGGTGATTCTGTATATTATGTTACCGGTTTATGGAAGTGGTAACGTAAAGTAACAAACTATAGAAATAGTACTGAAAAACAATTTAATGTAAAAATATAATATATTTTGAAAAAGTGAGGCTTACCATTATGCCACCCCAAGTCCTTCATTTCATAAATGAGTCAAGATTTGCGCCAAATACTAATAAAAACTTAATTTTTTTTCTCTAGGTTTCAGTGGTCTCATGACAACAAGAACTGGCAAACCAGGTAGAAATTGGCATTGAGCCATTTTCTTAATGCTGCATTCGATTTTCACGTCTCGTCCAACAAAATGTTAAAGTCAATATTTTCTTAAACTAACAGATTACTAATCGTACCATTAAGACACCAGACCTATTTTAAATTTGTTTGTTTTCGAATGTTGAACTACGGAATTTTGTTCACGTATATTTGTACACAATCACATGTGACATACATACAGTTTCACCATTTCTAAGATGCTTAACAAAATCCATCATGGTCATCAACGGTTTTGTTGAAAATGCAATGGTATATAAAATATGAACACTGTGACAAATATACAAAAAACAAACTTGGATTAACAGCTTCGTCAGATTATAATTGTGATTAGATAGCAAATTGTTAAATATTGATTGATGAATAGAATGAAAATAAAGATAAGGATAACGGAACCATAAATAAACTTTGCAAGTCAAAAAATAACACACTAAAAAAAAACCTCAAATATAAATTCATTTCATTTACAGTATTAATGGACTATAGGCCTACATCTACTCTTATGGCTGTGAGCAGATTTAGTTAAAATTATTTAATTTTAAACTATTACGTTATCAATTTGCATATTAGGCTTATTGGTCTGTAATCATTAGAAAATGAATTGAGCCATAGAATTATGTTGGATTACAAATAAAAAATTATTTATATTATGCAAATCGAATTATTGGTATATAATATGATTGTAGGCCTACACATACTGTACTTTCATTAGAATCGAAGTGACTAAAATAGTGTTAAGTAACATTTTTTGTCAAAAATGACCTAGAAGCATTTTCGAGTGTGTTAGGTGAAATTCTACCTTCCTAACGCATATTTTTGAGTAAAAACGACGATATGTACAAAGATATTAGTGCAAGAAGCGTGAAGTAGCCCATAGACAACAAGGCAAGTTCAGATCTTTAAACGTGATTTAGCCCTTCAATTTAGAGTCTAAACTATAATAAAGTACTATACCGTACATTAAGTTACAGTATGTATATGCCTACTAACATCGTATTCTGTCTTGTCTAAAATATCTAAACCTTGTCTAAAACTTTTAAAGTTTAGACAATGAGTGTGCTAACTATTATTAACCACTACCAAACATTTGTTGTAGATTCTTGACATTTGATTGAACATCGATCTTCGTTTATATTGCCTAATATTTAATGATTCTATGTTTTACACGAATTCCAAATTACTTATGACAATTTTCATACAGAAAGATTCCAAATTAAGCTAAACTAAATAGGTAATGTTGTTTCGACTTTATTTTAGATTTTCCAAACTAGTTCGTTAAGTCAACTAGTTAAATTATGGAGATCCCCATGGGCGAGAATATTTTCATTAAGTAGCGAGTGACTGTCAACTTTTATCGTTTGATTGATCGTCACAAAACAAAATTCAATTAAGCACAGTACTTAACACTAGTCTAATTACTGTAGCCTACTAACATTCAAAACATGCAAACCGACATGCGCGTAACATGGGAATAATTTATTACAAAATTTCCAAATCTTTGCAGTACCGTACGTGAACCAAATGGCATTTGCAAACGTCACTATTTTATGAACTTTACGTATTTCTATCTCTTTTAGGATATGTACCATATTTTTCGTAAATATCATTTTAAAATGATAAGCAATTAATACATGTTAAAATCATACAATATAGAAAGGTCTTAAAGTGGAAGTGGAGATGTTTAAAAGGCCAGCCGCAGTAAAGATAAAAAATTTTGGACACTTTTGACACTTTTTACAGGTGATAAATTATGAAAACTATAGTTTACAATTAGATTTAAAATAAATAACAAAATAAAATTAGTATCATGTTATTATAAAGGGTGATCGGAATAACTATTTTTAACTTTCAGAGGTGATAAAAGAAGGCATAAAAATTTTCATTAATAAACTATAGTCCAGAAATACTACCGTAACGAGCCACAACGAAACTACGGAAATTCGGATGCCATATATTCTCAATGAAAATGTAACGTGTTGGTTTATTTCCAGGTATTTTTTCGATAGTATAACTATCGGACTAATTGTATTACCACAATACGTCATAAATTTCGTTGTATCTCGCTACAGAATCATTTCCGGATTATAGTTTATTTAATGAAATATGTTTCATTACATGCCCTTTATCACCTCTGAAAGTGAGGAATAGTTATTCTGAATCACCCTGTATATTTAGTCGAGTTCACAATCGTTCATTAATCTATAGTTCAATTATAATGTCATCGCGTAAACTCAAGCAATGAATGCATATACACTAAAAAACTCGTTATCCGAATTAGGTGAAATATGTCATTTCAATATAAAAATCGATACATTATCGAAAAATCATTGACATTATCGATAGCTATGTTTTCAAGGTAGGTAGGTACTTGGGGTTTAACGAGGGCACCGACTGGCTTTTACAGCTATGTCATTTGGCCCTCAGAC
>JAQIWH010001621.1:0-30178 GCA_034695005.1 Cryptops parisi
CGAACCTCTGTAATGCCCTCCCGTGGAAAATTGTCTGAAAGAAACACTGGACCTGTCTATTACTGAAACAACCACCCTATATAGTTTGGAGTAGTAATTTAGATTTTGACTAAGGCTTATGAAATACAAGAAATTAATATAAAATATGTTTATTCACTTGTTCTGATTTTTCAATTTTCAATTTTTTTTATTCTTCCCTCGAGTAGCTTTATTTTCACTGCAAGCCAAGAAAAACTTGCAAAACAAAATACTGAAAACGCAGCATTTGTCTAAAATACCCATAAAAATAGGAATTAGATATTACGTTTGCTTACGAAAAATACTAATATAAAAAAATACATAATACTACAATATAAAAATACAATATTTCCATTTCAGTTCGCACACCAGCACTAATTCAATTCTCTTGGTTGATGAACAACATAAGTAGCAGTATGGCAGTTGCAGTTACTTTCGTCTACTGGTGTGTTCTAGTACCACGTAAGCTACATTTTTTTTCTATTACAGCAAATATATATCATGCACAGAATTCTTTTATATACAAATTACTGCATCAAGAACTGCTTTATTCATCATTTCTAAAAGATCAAACATCTAACCAAATTTTGATTTGGGCTCGTAAACAACACCATAATTTCACAACAAACTACCAAAACTTCCAATAAGAACTCATAAAAAGGTTTTAGTTCCAATTATACACCCCATGTACAGAACGTTCCCGAAAGATCTAGTCAACCACAGATAACCATAGATCAAAACAAAGCAAACAACCCATGAAACCATGAATTCAGAATTGCTTTCCGAAGATGAAACTGAGTGAAGTCATGTAATTGCTCATGCTAGCTGCATGTAGGGCTCATGAGTATGCATTTCCGGAACCCATTTTTATATTGTCGTTTTGCGTTACTTTGATGCATAACAATGTGGTTAAAATTTGACTGGACCTTTAGGAACATATATATATCGTGTAGCATAGTATATACAAATTTAAAATAATATACATTTATGATTACGAATGTGTTGAATAATGCAGTTTTCCCTGTAGCATAATTGTTTTGATGTATATTTTGAAACGTTCTATATTTTTTTTAGCTGCAATAAATGAAATTGTGATCGCTACCTACAGCAACATTCACGCGCATCTACTCAACAGTGTGGTGGCTTTACTGGACATCGTGGTCTCGGCCACACCATTTCGTATAGCTCATATCTACCAGCCACTGACGTTTGGAGCTCTTTACGTGTCGTTCAACGCCATTTATTGGTTCGCTGGAGGAACCACGCCGGATGGATCAAAAGCTATATATCCCATCATGAACTGGGATAAACTAGACGTCACCTTTCCGACCGTAATCGGCGTGGTGTGCATGATTAGCATATCTCACACAGTATTTTGCATCATCACCTATTTCAGAAACAAGTCCGCGAGTTATGAATGTACTACCTCTCATCGAGTTGAAGTTTCACAACCTGAAAGTGAAATATGACTGTTGCAACATTGAAAAGTAGATACTATACATATGATACTGATACAGTATATGGTGTTCCACAATAAGGGATCTAAACGTTGAAAACTTCATTTATCAGTTTTACAAATGTGATGTGATTTTTCTATTAAAAAAAAAATAATCGTGTAAATATTATGAAATTCTTTGCATAATAAACGTGATAATTTTATAAGATAAGGGATTCTTAATTATGATGTTAGAGTTAGATACCATATCACCAGTAGGAATATTGTACGATTATTATACAAATTAAAATTGATATTAAAGCAAAATAGGGCAAAAAGTAATGCTTCTTGTAGGCAGTTGACGTGCCCCTCAAATCAATTACGTACTCATCCAAGTGAACTCATCAGCTTACAACATTTGCACTACCATATTAAACACCTACGACCCCTTAAAACCATAGACCCTTTAGCTTTACCATATAAATGTATGTATAATACAACATAAAGAAGATGAACATCCAACATCGTTTAAACACAGATATCATGTTTAAATTCCAGAATTTCACTTTGAAACTGTAAAAAAACATATGCAGGAAGTCCCAATCTGTGGACGAGTTCCGTTCCACAGGTCTGTCTGCAAGTCAAATTTGTATTTAAATCAGAATAATTAGGTATCTTGCAACAATGAAAGATTTAAGTTTTAGGATACATACAGAGTACAGTATTCTGTATAATGAAGTGTTCCATACTTTTACAATATATACTAATACTATTTTATTACAATATATACACTAAATAGATGGTTTACCGTAGTACCATAAGGTTCTACATTATTATGCATAAAAATAAAACATGCATAAAAACATTAAAAAAACAGTTTAGATAGTACATGTACTGTGTACAGTACTTCAAACTCTAAAGTACTGTACATGTACTATTATAGTACTTTTTAGATCTGATGACAAAGTTTCCATGGGGGTATGTCTAAATACAGGTTGTCTAAGTTGGATATCTGTAATTTGGAAATATTCTGTATACATATAAAAAAACAAAGTGGTGTTTATAAATTTAATATATAAAATAAGATTATTTTTTAATGAAATTAGCAATTTTAATGAACGTACGGTATTCGTTTAACTTCATATTCGAGTCAATCACGTGATGAAGTATATTGACCGTCGTGTATTTTTAAGGAATTAGGCCTACTCAACAGCAACACAATATGTGAAATTATCTAAATGCAAAAATTATAATAATTGAAAACATACCTTTTCCTGGGCTAATTAGCATCGGATCTGATCCTTCAAATAGATTCTTGTCTTCGCTAAACAATAATAATTTAAAAAGATTATAGATTAGAAGTGCACGTAACTTGAAACAGAAACAATACTCACAGATACAATCAGAGACCTTTAATTTCTTCGCTTCTCTACGAGAAGCGAAAAAATTCAAGGTCTCTAGGTACAATACTCACTAATTAAGCTTAATCGGTGACTAATCGAATCAAAAAATGTATGTGTTAACCGACACTGATCCATTTATTCAGAAATATAATCCAAGAAATATACAGTATTCAGAAATATATATCCATTTATTATGGCCTATTTAAATACACCTGTTTATAAATTTAAGCTTTTGTTATAATATTGGTATTGTGTTATAAATATAATTTATTTTTATTTAGAATGGTGACATAACTGCGATACTGGAATGTTTAATTTTTCCGCTCAAAATTTGGAGGTGCGCATCGGACATATCATTTTATGAAGTTATAAGATTTTATTTAGTGAACAAAACAACTTATACTTACAAAAATGATGTAGTAATGTGTAGCAGATAAAACTATATACAATTTCAACTATTACTTAATGATTAAATCAACGAAATGAAACAGTAACAAACAAAATGACCATCAATCACGATATCAATTTTTTGACAAATGACCAACTGGGTTCACAGAAAACTTGAATCAGCAATAGGAAAAAAATTCACTCGCCTCTTGGTTTCGCAAATACGCGATTTGTTTAACTAAAGCCAATACATCAACATTCAAATAAGTCTGCAAAATTCGCATAAAATTGTACCTTAAAGGAATTAATATTTCGATATAATAACAATATAGTTAATTTTCCAGTTTCTTATATGCAGTATTTTGTCAATAGTCTCAGCATTCGCGAATTGCAATATTCGCAAAAAATTTTAAACACCTCACGAATGAATTAAAAGAATCATAAAAAATATTGAAAGTTTACAGAAATACGCCAAAATAATATAAATAATTTTTTTCATAAAATTAATCTTAATTCCCCTGTAATTAATTACGAAATAAAACTTTCAAATTGTTTTAAAATATTTCATTATTTTAATAAATTGTATAAATACATATTAATCTATAAAAAAAAACCGGAAACTGAAATGCTAATTAATCGTTAAATTGAAAACAAAATAATCATAAATAAAATTCAAATCTTAATTTTCAGAAATTAAATTAGCAAACAAATTGTAAATAGAAATGATGGGCTAATAACCTGATTAAAGTAAAAATAAGTATTTTGTAAAAAAACAAAAAACAAAACAAAGAAAATATAATAATATCAACACAATGCAGTTTGTCAATTGATCAAAAGAATTTAAATAATTAATGAAACTTTCTATTTATATAAAAAACAAGATTTGTCGTCAATACGTTTTCGCAATATTGTACCAAAACATATGAATGAATTATTCAACTTCCCGCAGTTGTTTGTAATAAGAAAACACAATCAACCATAAATAAATCTACAAAACAAGAAAAAAAAATTTCACAAACAAAATGCAACTGGATCAACAACTAATGTCACTATCAGCACTAATGTTACTAAAGGCGCGTTTATACGATGATAATTTTGGCAATAGTTACAGTCATGACAGCGATTGTCACCACCGTTATCATCGTGATTTCTAATATAAAATTTAATATTTAATTTTGAATGTTTTCTACAATGAAAACATATCTTTTAATGTTTTTTACAATGAAAACATATTCCAATAATATTTTGGTATATTACTGTGTAAGAAACCTCATTTACACGAAGATACTTGTCGCTATCATGAAAGCACTGTCACCAAAACTATCATCGTGTAAACGCGCCTTAACAGCTAATGTTGATAACTTAAGATTCTGTCATCTGACAAACCAAATTAAATGTCATTTTTTTTCAAGAATACATTTTATGTAAATAATGGAATTTTTTACCATAAAAACAAAGCAGAAGGCATTCATCGAAAAAACTGTGAAAAAAGCCATTGGCATTTTAGATAAACTCTAAAAATAAAAAACGTTTGTGATTCCATTAGTTTACTGAAACAATGAAATAGATATAAAATGCATATTTTATTTTAATATAGCAGTACTTGTTAATATATTGGATAAACAAGATATTCCTATAAGATTTAGTCAAATTTTAACCACAAAAGCATTAAGCAAAGTCCATATAAACATGGTTTTAAAAATGCATGTACTATGTACTCATTTGTATATTCATGTATACCTACAAAAATTATGAGACAAATAAATAGGCCTGTGTATATGCAACTTCATGCTGTGGTAAGTCGAAAAGGAAGCATTGCCAGACACATGTTTATATGGATTATTCGCTTCATTTAGAGGCTGGTAAAATTAAAATAAGTCACCCATGCTTTTCAGTGAAGTTATTTCAGTTGTTGCATGGTTAATTTAAATACGACTTTAAAGATGCAAAACAACTATAAACCAACATAATTTCACTGAATAGCATGAGTGAAAAACAGAGAAGCTGTTGTAGGCGCAGTGTGCCTTTTACTGTCTATTGTTGCATCATTTTTTATTTGTTAGAATGTTCGAAATAAATTTTTAAAAAGTGGATTCTGACTAAATAGATTTGTCGCTACAACTTTCTAAACATGACTTGATATCTACGACTCATGGATTTCGATGTGACAATGCTACTTTTGTAAATATAATTTTAACGTCACTGAAAATAGCGCTATTGTATAGCCCCCGGATGTTATGATTAAATTCTACATAAGTATAATCGGCGTAGCTGCAATATTAATCGAGATATTCCCCTGATATACTTGAGAAGAAGCCCTCTGTATATGAAATGGAATGCAAAATGTTAATTAAAAACAAAATAAATTACTCTAACATTGATTGCGTTCCAAATGGTGTTCACCACCAGAAAGGTAACCAGCAATAATAATGTCGAAAGCCATGTGAACTGCAAAATTATCAATAATAAATAAGATTATATAAAAATGTAATACTATTTAGTTACATCACAAATTTATTTCAAAAAATTGCCACTACTATCAAAATAGATCGAAAATTGACCCATAAAAACAGAAGTTATGGGCGAAATGAAGAATGGTATCACAGAAAAGTAAACTCATAGGCAGCTGCAACAACATGGCTTGCCTGACAATAGAGAATCGGAAAAGTGATTGGAAGGTTATGTGAAAATCTGTTAAACTGATGTATGTGCTAGTGCATCAGACTAACAGATGTTCCGACAATTTATTCACTACTTTTTCACTAATGCATTGTCAGAAAGACTATGTTTGTTGTAGCTGCCCAGGGTGGCTTCCTTGTCATACCGTATTTTTTTTATGGTAATGTCTATTTTTACTGGTCGATTTCCGATGTGTTTCGTGCGTTGGCATTATTTTATGAATGTCTTCAATCCTCTGAATCACATGTGGTGGATATTAAAGTAGTTAATAATTGGATAATTGCATTCAACGTCACTTTCGGTATCGTCATTGGCTGGCCCATGGCCGACATACATTACAATAGTTCAATCAGAATTTTTATACCACTTTACACCATTTTTATGAATGATTTTTACAATGCTGTCACCAGACATTTGTCTCACCCTGTATATTGTTGAACTGTGAGTAAAGTAATCTCATAGTTCTTAAATAAATGTATAGTAAGCTCATTAAAAGTAGATGAAAAATTACTGTATCCCTATCGATAAGTTTGTAATACAGTACTTAAAAATAAAATTGTTGGTTTAATTATAGTTTTTTGTAATGATTTGTGGATATTTGTGAGCAGAGCCGGATCTAGGGATGGGCAAGTTGGGCATCTGCCCAGGGCGCCAAGATTTTAGGGCGCAAAAATCCGTTTCAGAATTCAATATAATAGAGGGAAAAAAATTAAAATGTTTTAATAATAAATGAATTTTTAGGACCAAAAAAAAAATAAAAAACCAAACAATCAAACACAAACTAAAAATAAGCAAACATAATAGTGTATTTGAAATTTGACATTAAATATTTTTAGGTTGTTTCTTTGTTGTTTTTGTTCTGGTTTATATTGTTCACAGCCAAAGATTTAATATACGTTGTCGACATTTCTGAAAACTTGATACCAATTTTCCAGACCCATTTGTAGTTGTTTTTTTTCTGTTTTTGAATGAGGAGGATAGGACTCCTCAATATTAGGGCGCTAAATTTAGGCGCTACTGTATGTATACTGTATGTGAGATATTGAATAAAACGAATAAAACTTATACTGGGAATCACAAATCAGGGGGCGCAAAAACTAACATGGGATTTTCTTTATTTCCATTATTTGTTTTTCATTTGAAATGACTGATATGTTTGTCTACTTCTTCTAATTAACTAGGCTTACTAAATAGTAAAAACATTTTTCAAAATACAATATTACAAGTGTTTATTGTAAAATTGTTATACACCGAAAGGTAAAAACCCAATTAAGCTTATGGCGAATACACAAGCAATTTAGCATTAAGGGTAAAAAGTGACCATTTGAAGCACAGGTTTTTGGGGCTGCACAAATTATGTCCAATGAAAAACTAGACTATCTTTGTGAGTGATAGGTTACAGCCACCTTTCCCAAATGGGGTTTCGTGAGATAAAATTAAGGATTCCGTGAAAAAATGAAAAAAACTTACACATTAAAATTTTGTAGGCACGATTATATCTGGTGGACAAGACAAAGTTTGGGTCAGGTCGATTTTACTGCACAGCTTGTGTGATTGGCAGCTGCATTTATTTGTAGCTGCATAGCTGGCTACAAAACTTTTACCTAGAAAAATATAACTTTCAATATACATTTTTTAAATGGAAAGCAAGGATTAAAAAATTCTCGCCCTAGTCAGGGAGGTTGAATCAGAGATCTCTCGTGTATACCTAGGTAATCTAGGACTCAAAGAGAATGCTCAAATAACACTACTGTACTATAAAATTAAGCATAATGTTATAGGTTATGCAATATATAAATCATTTTAAAGGTACTTGACCTTGCACCAGAAAAAAATTTCGCCTGCGGAGTTTGTTTTTAGGTGCTTCAACTATTAAAGGTGTTCGTTTATTGTATAAATTATAAAGGGGTTTCGTCACTAAATATAATTGGGAATCACTCGGCTAAAGTGTGCCGAAACCTAAATTGTATCACGAAATATTTGCCACGTGTAATACATACAGGTCTATTACATACAACTTTATGTAGTAGTAAGTTACAAAAAAGGGCGCTCAAGAATCATTTGCCCAGGGCGCAAAAAGTCCACGATCCGGCTCTGTATATACATCACACAAAATTCGTGGATATACAATACTGTAATCATTTTTTGGTGTGAGAAATGCGGGTTTTGAAAATCGTCGCGTTAAATTAAATTCACTTTGAGCGAAAAATGGGTTGTACAATACGTGCAAGCATGCAAGGCTCATTAATGAGCACGAAGTTATGCATAATTTAAATTTATTATAAAAAATAGCAGTAAAACTATCAATTATACAGTATGAACATTCGAACGTTTATTTGATTGTTTTTGTTTGTCTGAATAACAAAACTCGAACAAGCAATTTTGGCACCTTATATTGACTTTTAGCTTGTCGTTTTCTTTTGTTTTTACTTTAAAAGATAGTAATACTGACATAAAATACAATTAACGAGCGCCACCAAACCTTATATACGTATATTTGGTGTTAACATTTTCATATTTCGATTCTTTGGTTTATTCAAATACTAAAAACTATAACAACTTTGGCAAATTTTCAACACTATTAATAAAATATTATCACAGCATTTGCATGACTATTGGAAATAATTTACTGTTACACTTGTTTTTTTTTCTCTTTCTCACTTTAATTAAAAAATTGAATTATCATTCGAACCCTGAGCTACATGTAAGGAATGTCATGCATGTCGGAAATGTCATTTTGCAGGAAACGAGCAGTAGGGTGGTGATTGGCTGGCGCCGACCAGAAATTGGTAGCATGCATTTTATGAAAGACCTGTCCCTGATAACGAATCGACGAAGGGTTGGCAGCAGTCGAAAGATATCGATTCTCTTCTTGTTGCTGCTGCTGTTGATCGTATGCGAACGAATTGGGTTTCCGCAAAACTTGCCTCGGATAAAACGGATGTTGCTGAGCACAGACGTTTCCATTAACTGCGATTCTATCAAACGCACACGAGCTGTTTGGCAAAGCCATTGGATGAGGGAGTATTTGCGTATTTCCAAAAGCTTCGCTGCAAGAACTTGTGGACACTCTGGGTGACCAGACTTCTTCTCTCATCATCACTTTAGTCATGTCACTAGCATTAGATGAAGAACCTGGAGGTGACAGGGGAGGCAATAAAGATGCCAACTTCAAAGACTCCGTTGTCGCGTGCTGTTGTTGTTGTTGTTGCTGCTGCTGCTGGTTGATGTTGAGTTGAGCGATATCTATATTAGGACTGGAACGTAGCTGTGGTGATGGGACGTTAGGAGGAGAGTTGATGCCATTGGACGCTATGCTGAGTGGTAGTGAGTTTTGTAGCAGTCTTGGTTGGTCAGAAGTCGTGGCGTTGTCTTTGATGCTTAGTGCGATGTCTTTGGTGCGAAGTTCTTTCTTGAGCTTCATGCGTCTGTTCTGGAACCAGATTTTGATCTGGCGTTCTGTGAGATTGAGTGTGGCGGCCATCTCGATTCGGCGAGGACGACATAGATAACGACTGAACTGGAACTCTTTCTCCAATTGCACCAACTGGGTGTTCGAGTAGGCGGTCCTCGCTCTCTTGACTGCTGGCTGGGCATCAACTTCCGACAGACATCCATCTATCAAAGAATAAAGAAAAAAGGGTTGAGCATTTCAAACAATGAAAAAACTGTAGTTGTAATGTTTAAATTCACTATGCGCATTACTGTGCTAATGTATTGTATGTTTACATTATTTTGAATTTATTGATTTTGAATTAAGTCCCAAATGTTAATTGGAACAAGACTATCTTTGTGGAATGTATGCAGTATCTATATTCGTGGTCAAAATGTGCTGTTTTAAAGTTTTCTCACACGCTGTTTACATAGGAGGAGGATGGTTTAAGAGATTTGTTAAGTTTCATCGGATTATTGATTTTTGCGGAACCCACAACGGAATGCGTTTCTCTTGAAAGGAGAACATTGGGTTGTTTAACGCCATTAGTGCTGCGTTGTTTGTGTTGGGTGATTTCTGTTTGCAAGTCAAACACAATGCTAAACCGCAGACGCCGCTTGGGTCATCTTATCAAGCAAACTGTTTAACTCGCCTATCTCTCAAGATGATTCAGAGCTAAGGTAAAGAGGGCCTCTAATTCGTTGCCAACCGCAAATTTCGTATCTGGGCTGCAAGTGGAGAATTTTCGCTATGTCTTCGTCATCGATCGCTCGTAAAACTTTATTATTATTTGGTACTAGGGATTCAGAACAACAGTTTGGAGACTCCATTTCCTTGTTTGCTGAATCAAATGAGATCCCTGACTTTAATAGACTGAGTTTCTCACTTTCCAAGTGATTGTGTTGTATGTGTTGGTTTACATTTTTTGTTTTTCACGTTTAAACAGAATTTATTAAGTTAGCGAACTTTAAGCTATTTAAGTTCATGCATTATGTATATTGTATACAACACACTACAAAAGTAGCAGCTGCATCATTGGAACAATATACAGGGTGATTTAAAATAACTATTTTTAACATCTAGAATCGATAGAGGACATGTAATGAATCATTTTTCAATAATAAACTATAGTCTGGAACTACTTCCGTAACGAGATACAACAAAATTACGGAAATGAAAATTTCATATAGTCTCAATAGTGGTTGTAACCCAGTGGTTTATTTTTGGCGGGTATAATAATTACTACTGTTGGAACAATGTACAGTGAAATCCGGTTATTGTAATCACTTTGGGACTAGTGCTTTTTGATAACAATAGCAGGCTGATAACATTACATAATGTAAATAAAACATTAAACAATGTCTTGGGACCGACTGACAATGATAACAAAATAGCCGATTGATAACATTATCTGTGATTACGATAACGTGATTCTACTGTATTACTAATATACGTCGTAAAAAATTACGTATTTTGTTGTATCTTGTTATGAAAGCACAGTACTGTATTTCTGAATTATAGTTTATTATTAAAAGGTGTTTCATTACATGCCTTCTGTCATCTCTGAAAGTTAGGAATAGTTATTCCGATACATTCTATATATATATATATACACTTTGTGTTATAAACAAGGTTCTTCCCGATTTCTCCGTGATTTTTACAATTTTAAGGTGCGTAGTATTGAATCTTGAATGTGTAAAATTAAGATATGGGTTGTGCAACAGTCTGCGCTGTGACTGAATATACGTGACGGGTTGTTGGTCCTAAAGAACTAACCTTTCGTTCGTAGTATAATAAAATGTTTAACGAGATCTGTAACCAGTTATCACGAAAGTTGATACTACAAGGACCTAACATGATTGACCCACATTCGTTTGGGAAGAACACATTGGTGCATTTTTGTTACATTCGTCCCGTTTTTCTACATTTTGTTTACGCAAAGGGCTCGTTTTTTCTTCTTTGCGACAAAGACCAATGTAGCGGAACGTTTGATGTTTGTTGTCGGTGGGAAACGAAGAAGACAAAGCTTGGTGATCTTTGGCCTTCGCCGCTAAACCCAACCTCTTCGTGGTGTGTACAAAGACCCGACAGAGGATCGTTGTCACACGTTCGCCGCCCCCTTCGTGACCTACGACTGGGTCTAGAAGGATTAAGCAATCGAACGACTGTGATTCCTCCCCAGAGACCTCGAGTGACCCTCTTTCGAACCAGAAAACGTGGATGGAAAAATCGGGTACCTGTTACTGGTCTTTCTCCACAGAGGTCTTTGGAGATGTTTTTTGTTTGTTGGATTTTCTTTACATTGACACAAAATGTATATATAAACTTGAAACATAAAATATAAGTAAAAAAAATTGAATTTTATGATTTTTTATATGCGATTTTGCTAATATGATGAGGAAAATCTACCAACATAATGAGTATGCATTTCCGGACCCATGTTTATATGGATTTTTTACTTATTTGGATGCGTAGCATTTGTTGTTAAAATTTGACTAGACTTTTCAAGAACACCTTGTATATAGAATTTTGCCAGGTTTGCCCAGAACGTGACCATCGCATAATTCATGGCATAATGTACTAATACTTTAGTATAATATGCCATACATGAATCGATCTTGTTTTACCCTTTAGTTTAAATATATTATAACTATAAGCTTACTGTATAGCTAAAACGTGTACCGGTACTCAATTTTCAATATCTTGTTAGCGTTTAATAGTTTAAGATTAAATGGGGTTTAAAAATTACAGACAGTATACGATAACATGAATAGCATGTTTCATGCATTGAAAGCAACTGCCATTTTTGACAGGCACTTCGAACTCGTTGTTCATCACCCATTGAAGAAATTTATGTTTTGTTATAAACCACCCATTTTCCGGATCTTTCAACTTGTTTCTAAAAATATCGTTCGCCGTATAAAATACAGGATATACAGTTCATACGTGCTTTTTTTTTATGCGAAAACACATTAATATGCATTTTTAAAAAGAATGTTTTTTATATAGATTTTATTTTTAAAAAAGAAAACTGCTAACAATGGTGGTGGTACACAAAGGTGCAGAACTTAAAATTTATTAATGGTGGTGGGTTCGGTTGTTTTGTGTGGTCATAAAAAAATAGAAGGAATCCAGACATTATTTTCCGCGCTGTTGTTTGTTTTGTTTTGATGTCATCATCGATGTCCACGGTTTTGGCATCATTTACAGCAGATGGCTGTAAAATACAAGTGTGTGTGTGTGTGTTTTGTGGTCATTTTTTTTTTTATATGAAAAATGGGCAAAAATCCATTAAACCCATCATCACCACAATATAAACAAGCGTAAAGATATGAAAAAAAAAAAATAGGAGTTGCTAGAGACGACGACAACGAATCAACAACAAAAGATGGAGTCGTATTTTTATGTGACTTTATTTTTTTCTTTGTTCCTTTTGCTGTCTGATTAATGTCACCTGAGCGAATGAAATTTTCTGATATTTGTCGACAGGTGACAGCTCTATAAAGCTGTTAGTGCTAGGCTTGCTTTGACAGCAATGACCGATTAAGCTGGTTACAAATCCCTTTCTACTTTAGGGTTTGGCTTACCTTTTTTGTTTCTTTCTTCATACTGGACGTTAAGAACAATAGTCTTTTTAGACATTTCGAAGAAGTGGCAAGAAGAGTGAGGTGGAAGTTTTATACGTTATGTTGTTTTATTTTAAGAAGGGGGAAGGCTTGAATTTTCATAGTACCGGTACTTGAAGATCATTCTAAAAAATGTACTGAATGAGAAGCCAGTTTTCAGTTGTACCGGTATTTATATATGTTACAATGAAAACCTGAATTCAGTTAAAACCTGCTTTTGACTAGTAAAAACTAGAATTAACTGATCGATTTCAGAACTAGTTATTTGAGCGTTTGGTGGTCTTCGGGCGAATCATTCAGAATGTTAAGTCACAAGTTTCTTATTATGCGCTTTTGTGCTGTATAAAGTGACTAAACGTTGAATTTCATGGGAATTTCGTCGTTATGCGATATTTTGATTAGGATCCTATATAAATCGTGTTAATAACTTGAGTTTAAAATTTTCAATTCTGTATAAATTACTCCATAAAAATTTAGTTTTGTAATGTTTCTGTTAAGCGAAATACGTATTCAGATGTGTGTTTTGCACATTTAAGATGTTTAAAGAATTGTTGAAAAAAAACACGAATTTCTAAGGTAACGTGGGCGGGGTATTTTATTACGTCGTGGGGAGAGGATGCGTTTTGTGTTAAGGGGGTGTGAGATGAGGAGGTGGAGGGAGGGGGAGAATAGTAAAGGAGCAGAAGAAGTGAATTGGAGTGCCACGGCATCGCTGAGGGGGTGCGCACTTTCTTCTCATCTGAGTCGCGTACGTTCCATTTCCTCAGCTCGTGTCCGCGGAAATTGGTGCTCGGTCGTGGCGACAGCCAAGATGTATTAGGCTAGGGAGGGGGGAGGGGAAAGGGGGAGAAAGTCGAGGGGTATTGGTGCTTTTTCCCTCGACGAAGAGAAAAAATCGAGAGAGAGAGAGAAAGGAGAGAGGACGCGCCAAAGACGACATTAAAATTTAACGCGATCGACTCAAGTTGCGATTTACACATATGCTCTTGGCTTTTAGGAAAAGGCGAAGAAAAACGACCCGGTGGCCCGCGGATGGATAGTCCTTAATAAAAAAAAGTGCTCGAGGAGGCTGCCTTTAATATAAAAGAAACATACATCCTACTTTATATAACTGGTAGGGTAGAAAAAAAAAATAGAACAAGTGGAAAGAATAATAATCATAAAAAGAAAGACGAAAAGAAAATATATATAGTAAAAGAATCGACCACGAGAGATTTTGAAAAAGTCCATAAAGCAAATTGTGTTCAGAAGCAATGACGCTATTTTTGTTTTAGTGTGTAAAAGTCGTGGTCATTCATTGATTTTTCTAGTTTTTATTTTATTTATTTTTTGTTGAGTAAACGTGTTATGTATCTATAAAAAAAATAGTGAGTTTTTAGCATGGGTTTTCGAATATGTTGGTGGATGGTACAAGAAAAGAGCGACAAAAAAGGAACTAGGTTTTAAAAGTGTATTATTAGCAGAGGTTACAAATGTTGACCGAAATAAATATGAGATAATACAACTTGATATACGATGTATTGGAAACAATAAGTAGCTGACAACAATTGAATTTAACAAATATCTCTTTTTGTCATAAATGGTTTTAGTGTATAATCTTAATATAACCATGGTGGTGTATAACATAACAAAAGTTGGAGAGGGGTCACAAAGAACGGATTCGTCGTCTTCTTCATACAAATTTTAACACATTCAATAGCTTAAAACATACTTGTGAATGAGATGTGTCAGCATACCAAATTTCGAGTTAATTGAATGAAAGATATGAGAGTCTATAGCGAACGAACATACAAACAAACAACTGTGTTTCACAAATATAGAGATGATGCTTAAACAACTGTGCTTCAAAAATGGTTCGATTTGTGACTTGCAGTTTCCATACGTTAAATGGTTTATGTCTATGTGATTTGTTGTACTATATGAAGTGACTGATTGTCGCTTTGTAATAATCTACATTTCATCAATTTGAGTCCTAGTATTCAGCCATTATTTTGTGACGGGATCATAGAAGTTTTTATACAGCATGAAAGCATTTCTTTACATTTGTTAGATTTGTATAATACATGCAAATCATAGATATAAAACAGAGATAACATGTTTTAGTCTACATAGAAAGTGTTAGCAGAGTCACTTAAATGTAATAATTACAAAAGAACTTATGGAAAAATGTGTTCAAAAATTCGCTGGAGCAGCTGTATCAGCTGTAAAATTGAACTTTGTTTATAACGTATAATAGCTTTGTGTAATTGAATACGAATGATGAGTTTATTTAATCGAATGTGTGTCCAGAATGAATCAGCAAGAAAAAGTTTCATGTTATTTAAATCTACGCCTCAACACATTTAAACGCGAATTGAACATTAATTAAGAGACATGAACAAGTGGTTTTTTAAAAAAACAAAACATTTGTAATGTTATCAATAATTTTTGTAATGGAATAGTTCGTATTATAACACTGACAGTGGTTACCTGGGTGATCAAAAAAAAATCTTGGGTAAATGATGGTTCACTTAATTTAGCGACCCACTAGTAGCACAAATTAAACAGGTGCAGCCGAAGGTAATTAACAAAATCACTTGTCTCACCCTAATTTCTATCCTGAACAGCAAGAAACAAAACAAAGACAAGAAGCACTAATTTTTTTTAAACATACTAATTTTCTTGGCTTAGATTTGCCAACAAATCAAACTTAGCTTTATTGCTCTACTTAAATTGTTCATTAACAACGACAGGGGTTCACCAATCAGAACAACTGTGACTAAACAATAAAGAAGAGAAGTAGCATTCTGTAAATGTAACTATTACACGCTTATATTTATACCACAAATGTATAGATTAGGCAATGTATGAAATTATCTTTGGAATACATTGCAAGAATTTAGATTAAGTTTAAATCTAGGCTTAAAATTTGGACTTGAATCTTTTTAGCTAAAATGTTGTAAACTAACCTTAACAATTGCATACAAAATATTATTTCATACTTTGCCAGAAGAAGCTAGTTTTATCCATTGCCAGTAACATATACAGTAGTAAACAATGCAGTATATATGCGTATAACAATGTTGTGAACAAATTTATTTGAAATTCGCATTATTTCGCCAAATAGATAGGCTTACTTTTTATAGGAAGACTGTTTGTAGTACTGTATGCTAGATTGAAGGACCTCGGACAATATAATGATAAACCATCTTTTTTTCAAAAATAGCATTTTTTACATCAAAATATTCTTCAGTACTGTTTTTAGCTTGTTATTTTTCCACTTTCTGTATTTTCCAGAAAATGGCAGAGAAAATCACCTCGTTGCTCAGTATGGTACTCTATGGAGTTTTCACCAGAAAAAAGCCTCTCTCTTGAACAATTTCAAATACGTGGATTATCATTATACTTCCCAAAGTACTTCAATGAATGAAAAATATATTTTGGTCCGTTTTGTTTAACATACCGATTAACCTAAACGTTAAGTGCAAGAAACCAATTTCATATATTACGTTCTGCGTGGCGCAAAATTGTAACATGTATCAGCAGACATTTTTGTTTTTTTTGAAGCTAGGGAAATCAAGATTGTAAACTGCGCAAATTTTTGTTTGCGGATGGAATCCAATCGAATTACTACTTCTTTTTTTTTTTTTTATCAACCTTGTAATTTTTTTCGTTTATTTTTCTTTCTATTTCTAGTGTGGTGAAAATCACCATCGCTCGAAGGCAAGTTGAAGGAGGAGGTGGAGGAGGATGTGAGTGAGGTGGGGGTGTTGGTAGGCCAATCGATAGGCCACCGGTGCAAATTTATCTTGCGCAGTCAGCAGCAACGAAGGGACCAATTTGTAGGTAAGAAATCTTGTGAAAACAGTCGTTTCTTGGGCGACAACAGTCGAGCACGTGCAATGCCACTTAGAAGAAGACGTATTGTTACCACGTGAGAAGGGGGGGAGGGAGGGAGGGAACAAAAAAGGTCTGGAGAAGAAGAAGACGACGAAGAAGAAGAAGGGGGAGGAATAAAGGGTCATAGAATAAGTTGAAAAATGTCCTTTCCCCAATGAGCAACTGCTCCCACTTGGCAACTCTACACACTGCATTTGCCACGACAATTTTTTTTAAGGTGTAAAGTGTAAGAAGAAAAATGTTTAAGATGGGAGATTGATGCGGGGAACAAATAGTGTGGGATATATTATTGGTGTGCAGTTATATACTGTGTATGGAGAGTATGTAGCGTGTTTGGGAAAACGTTATTGTGCTTGATGGAGGTAGTAACGGTTTATAGGCCTGGAAAGTGCCCTGAGTAGGAGGTGGTGTAAATGGGCAGAAAATTGTTGAGTCATGGAGTGTAAAGGCACTTGGGGGTGAGTAACTAAAATGCAATGATAAATGCCTTTCCGATTGGGTGTTTGAGTAAGTGAATGAACTAGGGAATAAATGGGGTGAGAAGAAAAGTAACAAAGTGCGCGGCTTTATGACATTGTCAACAACTTGACAAACGTGATTTGTTGATAGGGTCCATGTTTTTATGGGCAGGTGTCATATATATACATTTTTTTATGTTCTCCAGATTTAAAAAGATCACATGTTTAAACTCTAATAAATATTCCGCTTTCATATGGATATTATACGTATTTACCAATAATAAGTATACGTTCATTTAGGTTAAAATGTTGATCGGTTTTCTCTAACGACGTAAGCTATGTGAACAAGTTCAAATTTCAAATGAATTTAAATATTAACGTTTAGTTGAGGTTTAGGATTGGGTTATATTATATTACATTACATTATACCGGTAGTTGTATGATGATTATTTTATGTGATTATATTAAAATTCGTTTATTTTTAAAATTGTTTGTGTTAAATGGCTAGAGAATCAACATTTTGATCTTGTAACGTTTAGTTTTCACACGTGGTGGTGGCTTTCTATTAGTCTTACATTTTTTACATATTTATCTATACTATAGTATGAATGGAATACATAGATTAAGGAATTTTTAGCTTTGTATGCAGTTAATCGATAATGCCATGCCAATATTAACAACGTACCACGTATTAACGTTTTGGCAACTACTTTTTCAACGTGGTAACTTAATTTCTGCTTTCTACAGTGTGTCGTTCGAAATCGTTTGGTATGGAAGGTATTTAAGTTAATCACGTGATAGTATAGTAGTTTAATTTTGTTTACCACAAACGTAGTCGACTCAGCCAGCACATAAGTGTAGTATAGTCTTATATTAAGAAACCCATTGCCTCTTGCTAGTTTATAATTGAAAGGCTCCGGGCAACATTGATAACTTATCATTATCATTGATAAGCCACTCTTTCACAAAATAACATTTTCACATCAAACTGTCCCTCAGTACTGTTTCTAGCTAGTTACTTTAACACTTCCTGGATTTTCTAGAAAGTGGCAGCAATCAATAGAGAATCCTGTGGTTGCTCAATATGGAATGCTATGGTGTTTTTCACCAGAAAAGTAACTTTCCTGAACAATTTGGCTTATCTCTACGTTGCCCGGAGCCTTTCAATTAATGAGCAGAGAAGCGATTCTTACCTGGAGAAGAACGAGAATAAGACGATGGAGATGAAGCTTGGTATTCAGGTTTCACGAAATATTGTGGCGGAGCACCAAACGAACGCTGTTGTTCCAACGTTGGTGAAACGTCCTTGAACCAATTAGAAGGTCCTGTACTTTTGTCAACAAGCGTCGGATCAGGTTGCCCGTTGAACACTTCATTAAATGTTTCCGGATACAGAGGCGAAGGAAAGTCTGGAAACTGATCGCTGGACGGTGGCGTGGATGAAGTCGAAGATGAGTAATGCAAGCGTTCGGAGACGTTCTTGTTGGATGGAGGTAGTTCGTCCTTGTCCACGGACATGTTCGGGTATGTCACCGAGCACGACGAGAAACTCTTGTTGTAACTGTGAAACGGTGGTGAACCGTTGTTGTAACAAGTGGAATCGTATTCGTCCACGGATGGAATGTTTATAGTGGCCATCGTCCTAGATGAGTGATTCAACGGATGGTGCGAATTGTTAAACCATTCGTTGTTGTAAATGGTCGTTTGCATGATGAACACCAAGCAAAGGCAACAAACAAACACAGAGATGATGAGCACCAAGTAAAGGCAACAAACAGACATAGAGACTAGAGAGAGATAGATACTCTCTGGGCTATGACAATTACTTAATGGTTTTTCAACGACCCGAGTAGAAGGAGAGGGTTCGTCCACCACGTGATGGCCTAGATCCAATGAAGTTCAGAGTCGGTTCTCAAACAAGGTCTAAAAGGGGGATGGCATAAATTACCGGCGGCGGGGTAATTACTCGAGGCCAAGAAAAAGAAGAAGAAGAAACGTGGCTGCAGTTTCGAAAGGAGAAGAAATCCTAAAAAAAAAAGTCCCCTTTTCCCTCGGGTGTTGTCTCCGAGATCCATTGTGCGACCTTCGCAACCAGCACAGACCGCAAACGCGAATCTGTAAGTCCACTGGGTCACTCAACTTCTGAGGTTCCGCCAACTTGTAAAAAAAAGTTTTTGCTCACCCTGCTCTTCTTCCTCGAGGCCTCTGGTTTTGTCCTTCGTTGTTGAATTTCTTTCTCGAGATACTTTCTTTCTCTCCCCCCCTTTTTCTCAAATCCAATGGGTCACAGGAGCTAACGGGTGGGTGAGGTAGTTGTGTATCTGGTCTCCAATCGACCCCTCGAGCTACATTGCAAACGCGTGGCGCCTACAGTCGCGACATTCGATGCTTGCTTGTGGGATCAAAAGTTGACTGCAATAGTGTGACAGACTAAAGTCTAGACACTAGATCAAGGCATTGCTAAAGAAGTGTATCACGATACTCGATGTCGAGACTATTCTCTTAGGAATTAGCTTAATCCTTCCTATTTTTGTTTGTTTATCCGTTTATTTAAAAAAAAAAAGTTGTTCCTAGAAACGTGGGTGAACTGTTTTGAGAAACGTGGATATCCTATTTGAAGCTTCTCTAAATATTTGTTTATTCTGATAATTTTTATATAGACATATACAATTACAGTAAAGTATTATGTTTATTTCCGTGAATCCATTTGACCGGGACTAAGTTGGTTTTGTTTTTGTTTATTATTTTTATTTCTGTTTGTTTGGAAATTCGTATTGCACGTGAAATTCAAACTTGTTGCACTAATATCTTTCTGTTTTTCTCAGAATTATGCATTAGGAAGGTAGAATTGCACCTAACACATTTGAAAATGGTTCTAGGTCATTTTGGACAAAAATGTTATTTAACACCCTTTTATACATCAGACCCTTTAATTCTATCACAATTCACCCTTTGCTGACTTCGTGTCAGATCTATTATTGACAAACAAAGCTTAAACAACTTCTTTTTTTTTAAATTTAAACCTATTTAATATACCCAATTTACAGTATATCAATCACACACGTAACTACGTGTGTTTGGCGTACTCGATAGTATTTTCGAATTCTTGATTCCATAATTTAATTGGTTTTACACATAATTAGAATTCTTTTAATTCACATGTCTCTCTGTTCCAATTACACTGGTGTGAATGATTTACGTCTACCACTCGCACTCTTTGTTCAAACAAAGATACACGATTCTATCTTATTAGTGGTTTATATTTATTCTTTACGACAGCTTCTATCAAAACTCTAACAAGTTTCGAAGTTATTCGACGTCTAGTGGAGACGTGACAATAGCCAAAGTGATGCAGATAACGGTTTGATGATGATGAGCTTGACAAAGTTGACAATTTTGAGAGGCTAATGAGTGAGAAGGGGTTGGTTGTCACTTATCCATCGGCGCATGTTGATAATGACGACGACGACGCTGACTGAGAACTAGTGTGATGTCAGACAACTGCCCTTCCCCTCCCCCCCATAAACTGCCCCGGGGAATTTTAAAAGAGCAACCCATAGGTTCTACTCGAATGAAGAGTACCACTCGGTTTCCCCCGAGATGTATTCTCCCGATAGAGGGAGCATCGTGACACTCCAGTTTTGTTGTTGAGTTGTGGCCAGATATAAAAGCATGAACAAGATGGATCACCCGTGTCCACGACTGACAGCGAAACAGACCCCGTTATGTCGAAACGCCATGTGCCAAAAACGTCGTAGGTTCCAAAACTCGGAATATTGTTTTTTTTTACGGGACTGCAGTCTAAAGGAAATTAGTGTCAATAAAACTGGAATATGAGTTATTCGTAGAAATATGTAAATTGAATGGGATTAGTTTACACTTTTTCAATAGAGATCATGCCTTTGTTTTAACGTTTAATAGCTACTGCATTTTCTAGTACATGCTAAATTACATGTGAATAAAAGTCCTTTGTCGATCGAAGTTATGTTAAATAATTAAATCATAAAAAAATTAATCATACGTTGCAATGCGGTTTCCTGAAACGATCATTTTAGTAACTGTGATTATTTCGATTAAAACTATATATTGCATTTTAATAACAAAATAAGGTATTTTTATGCAAATTAAATATTTTATTTTATTTAAAAATGTCACATCTCATGGGGATGAAATTGCAACAGAAAAGCAAGTGGTACCATACAAAATATTTTATGATAGTAAAGTCTACAGCCCATTTTACACGTCAAACTTTTTCAATCAAATTCAATCGATTCCAACTATGACGTCATGCACGCATCCGGGCACTTTTCAGTGTTTTTGTTGTGTTTTGTTGTTTGATCTAAAGCACGAAAACGCACCCGGACGTGTGCATGGCGTTAGAAAAACAGTTGGAATCGAGGGCATTTGATTGAAAAAGTTTGACGTGTAAAATGAATTTTAAAGTGTGAACATATACACTTGAAAAATAATGAGTACAAGTAAAACATACATATAATGTACATAAATATATGTTATGTATTTTGCTGAAAATATTTTGTGTTTTTATTTTTTTTTTTTGGTCAATTTTTATTTGTATTGTCTTTCTTACATCTGATTCTTTCACTTGTAACTTCATTCCATTTCGTCAATGCAGTTCTTTTTATTTTGCAAGCAGATCGGTTTCGTACCATTTCTATAGTTCTTAACAATTCAACTCGAACTTTCTTGGAATAATGCACATGACACTTTTCCGTTAAGATTTTTAAAAAACCAAAAAAACAACAAGTTTTTTTGAACGAAATCTGAATTTTTTCCTACTCTTTTGGCAAACTTTACTTTGGCAAACGCCACAGAAAATCGGAGTACTTTTTAGCAGCAGTTGCTAATGTTCTTCAGTTTTAATCGACTGCAACTTCTTTACATTTGGCTCAGGTGCAAGCAGCATTTTTCGCTTCTAGCATCCCAAACTCTTGAGGGACTCATCAACCTCCAGGAGACTTTTCTTGCGTCTTCGTTACAACGAGAGTGGAGCTGACAAAGACTAGACTCTGGTTTGGCAGGTGGATGGGTGAAAGGGAAGCGAATAAAGAAGAAATTTTGTGCGTTTGCGTTCGATATAGCAGCTGTCGTGACGAGTCTTCTTTCGGATGAACGTGTTGGCGTCATCGGCGTCGAAACCTTTCGATCTCTCAACCTTTTTTCTTTATTTTTGCGATTCTTGTTGTTGTTGTTTTCCTTCTTATTTTTTTTTTCAAAAAATATCTGGAAGTGCACTGGGTGACCTCCCACGCAGTCGGATTGGTGGATGTGTAGTGTGAAGTCTGGAATACTCGTTCCATCAGCAGTCTGTCTTTTGTACAAACAGCTTTTCCAAAACGTGGCTAGAGAGAAAAACGAAAGTGGAATGACGTCCCCAGAGTTGTTGGGGGGAAAAAGGTTGACTCTCTAGAGATGAGGTTTTTGCTTTTCATCTTCCAAGTTTCTTTCGGACCAGATGTTTGCCTGAGATTAAAACGCGAATGGAATGTTTTGCTATTGAGATGACTCTTGGTCCGTAGCTCGTGGGCTTTCTTTCTTTTGTTTGTTGGTTTACTTGTTTTTTGTAACCTATTGATCTACTACAATGTTGTAATGCGAGAAATCCCATAAAGAATGAAAACACAAAACATAGTGGAAATCACGATAATAGGTTCTCTAGTGACTAGTTCTTTGCAATAATTGAGAAAAACTTCAAGAACTAGTTAATATAAATAGGCTATATAACTAAACTACAATAAGATTTAAATAATTAAAGGGCCTGGTGTAAAAGAGTATTAAGTGAAATTTTTGTCAAAAATGATTTAAAACAGAAGTATTTTCAAATGTAGGTGCAATTCTACCTTCCTCACACATAATTTTGAGCAAATATGTGCAAAAGATATTAATGAAAGAAGTGTGAAGTGGTTCATAGACAGCAAGCATCATAAAACGCTTTTTTCTCGAAATTGTAAAAATGTTACTTACAATACACCTTTTTTACACCAGACGCCAGACCCTTCCTTTAATTATATTTAGATGTTACGTCTAGCTAGCGGTTGCATAGTACTATAGTTAGCCATGGTTTATTGAAATGGCAAATCAATAACATCGACGTACTTCTTGAACTAACTTCTAGATAGCGGTATTGTATTAGGGTAATCTTTACCAGACCAGGTAATCTAATTAATTTAAAATATGATGAAAATGTAAGCAGCACTGTGTGATTACCATATTGCATAATTTGACAAAATAAATCTTTTGAGGAGAAAATTAGATTATTCTAACGGCAGAGTGGTGTGAATGACGCTCTGCCTTGTGTTTGGAGACAATTGAGTCTTGGGTTGTGAAGTCACTGCAGCGAGGCATCTCGTATATTAATGCGAAGACAGCGTTTATGAGCACATAAAACGTAAACACTCGCGCTATCGCTGTCTGACCTCGTGTAAACAAGGATGTTAAGCTGGCTATTAGTAATTAAAGAGAATTAATTAGACTGGCCCAGGGCTGCGGAATGCTGCCAGAGCCACGGGCAAACCTGTTTACAGCCACTAGAGGTCATCCGAGGCGAAGAGTTGTGAGCCCATTGGTGGTGGATGAGGAGACCCTCAATGGACACCCTACACAACGAACAACTACCACCACTACTACTATAATCTACTAGGCTGGGAGCACTTGATGCGAGATGTCTCGCATTGTCACTTTGGCCGTTCAGAGACAATTGGGAACACTACACACAGCGAGTGTCTTTGGAAGCAAACAAAGTCTTTTCTCTTAGCGGTCAACAACCCAGAATTAGTTCAAAGGGCATTTCTCACTCACTATTGAGTTGTCTCCTGTAGGCTTATACCCACTAGAAGTGGTCAAATTGTGTGTTTTCTGGCACTTCTTCCTCCTCAATGTATGAAGAACTGGGGGAAAAAAAGAGTTCTTTTGTCTGAACATGGAAAAACATGTTTTTGTTCTTTAAGAGGATTAACAGTTGGATGATGTAATGGGTGAAAGAGTGTTCGTAGTTGGAAGATGTTCTCAATGAACGTATCGCTTTATTGTCTTGTTAAATTTACGTTGGCAAAGAAAAACAACATTGATAACAGTAACAGTCTTAATTGAAATCAGGCATGTCCGATGTTTTTACTATTTCATCGTAGCATTTCATTTTTTTTCATGTCACCATACAAGATGTACTATAATTTATTTTTTCTTTTCAATTGACTTGCTTGGGTAAATTAACTTAATAGTATAGCTTTAAAGTAAAAATCAGAATCACTTTAGTTTAATTCAGTTATTCACTATAGTTATCTTTTTCATAAACATTAAATCAATCGAATAACGAGTAAAATATTAATCAACCACACGAATCACTTAAAATCTCTTGTTTAACACTCCCTGTATTTGCACTAAATTTTGAAGAAAAACAAACAAGAGTTTAGTAATGGTTTGTTTAATATTACAACGTTGTTACAAGCCACGGTTTTGCTAATGTTCATCTACAACTAATGTACTGTACTGTCTGTATGAACTTTATAAACATACAGTATTTACGATTCAGTAAAAAACAGAAATTGTTTCTTAGCTTCACTGTTAGGTAACCCCGTGCTATGGCACGTGAAGATATTGTTCTTTTTGTGTACACTAGCGTTGTTTCCTTGTGTGTATGGAAAGTGTTTTTACTTGTTGTCAATGGAAACATTTTTTCACGGACAGAGAGAAGAGAGCCTTTTATATAGCTTCATATTTAATTTAAGAGTAATTACTACTATTAGACAAGTAAATGTTGCATTGTAATAAACAAAACTTAAACGCCGCGTTCCGCGTTTGTTTTGAACAGTGTTTCGTTGTGCAATTCGTAAGTTCAGAAACACGAGAAAACGTTGGATTTATGAGTAGAACTACTTGAGCTTCTGTACAGAAAACTGAAGAGCTGGAAGTTGTTTTTTTTTTTTTTTAAATCATTATTCTTGGTTGTTTTCTGTTTTGGAGTTGATTTACCTCTTGAGATGTTGTCGTTCTTCAGCGTTGCCATTATTTGTACATTGCGGTAGAATGTTCATTCCTTAGTCGGGTTCACGACATTCCGAAACAGCGGCCATCGAAGGAAAGTTGAGTCATCTTGGCAATGCAAATGAAGACATTTGTCACATCAAATGAAGTGACCAGCCTGACGCCGAAGACAAAACTGGTAAATGAGAAGGACGCATTCACTGGCGTAGAATAATGATGATGATCGCCTCGACATAGACAGGCGCTCTTTTCCGACAACGAAATGCAATGCCAGGGACTTACGATAAGCTCGCAACTGACATCCTAATACACTTTCACGTTCTTCCTCGACGTCTGAGCCAATGTCTCCCGTTCGTGGACGAAAAGGAACAACAAGAACGTAACATTGTTTTAAATCGGCCAAAAAAAAATATAATAGAATGGAAAATTTATCGCTTGAAAAATGATGCATGAATAGGATAACCGTTTGGAACACATTAGTTGGCAGACAAAGTATACATACAACATGATGTTTGTCAAAGTGGTTTTTCGGTTTTGATTTGTGACACGGATCGATGTGCCACCTAGTGACAGTTAAACACCGTTGACGTAGGATTTAAATTTTTTATTATTTTCTTTCATTGAAACGGATATATCTTCCGTCGAAGAAGGTTTTATTTCATTTCGGTAGTATGGGAATCGATGAAGCGGAAACCCCAATTTTTTTTTTGTGTGTGTTTGATGATAAAATGGAGTCACTGTTCAAGAATGGGGGGTTCCGGGGGTGGGAGGCCCCATTGACGTCATTGGGCTTTCTCCGGTCCCTCTTGTTACAGGGGTCCGTCCACTGGTGGCGATGACCGAGACGAGGGGGTAGAAGAGCATGTTGTAGTCTAGCTAGCTAGTAGGGGTATAGCTTCGTCGCTATCCCCATTTCTCTTTGGTCCAATCGTTGAGCTTGAGATCAATGACTCACCGTGGGGAGCATTGGTTCGTGTCGCTCAGGGACCCTTCTATCGACCGACCCTCTCCATTGCTTTATACACCGAAGATTAGGGCAAATCCGAAAGCCTAAAAGGCGCTGAGACTATCGCGTCACGCGAAGCCTATCAAACCGTCAACACGGTTTTTTTTTTGTTAGTATAAAGGAAAAAAATGACAAAAAATTCGTGTTGATGAATTTTTAAAAAAGTATAAATAAAAGTTTAAATATAACTTTTAAAAATTTTAAACTGTAATAAATTTTGACGATTTAAAGTTTTAACAATATGTTTTTTTGTTTAACGTTTTAGATATATTACTAGTAGGTGACCCGTGCTATAGCACATAAAGATATTGTTTACACTCACGTGGTTATGGTTTTCCTTCTGAGATAGGTGTTCATGTTCCATTTTTCACTTGCCTTTTATATAGTGTTTCATTATAGATCATATTAATCAGCTTAATTTTAATGATCAAATCACATCTTTGAATAAGTTTATAACATTTTAAAACCAAATCACGTTCAACTTTTAACACATTTTTTTGTGTTAATACTGTTTAAAGAGAAAAAACTAGACAACTTATAATGCGGTACTGTACTTAGAAAACAACGTTGATATTTTAACTAATGTGTTGCAGTCGTTTGTTTTTGGTTTAACGTTTTAGATAGAAGTTACTGGCAAAACAGTAGAATCCAGGCAATTCTATACAATGCCTCGCATCTTTTGACAAAGTATGAAATAACAACTTTCATACAACTAAGTTATTTACGTTAGTTGACAATATTTCCATATTTTTTTAGCCAAAACTTAGGCTTAAATTTAAATTTAACTCAAATTTTTGCCTAACATAACTATTCCAACGCTCCATTTCATGCATTGCCTAAACCAAGTTTGGCATTCTACGCATTCTATAGAATACGAACGTTTATATTCTATTTGTTCCAAAACAAAGAGAATTCAGTGCGAATAGCTTGTTTCGATGAAAACGTGCAGCTCTTAGTACGAAACGTACTTTTACAAGTTATTTGACCCAAAACATAGGGAATTATATGTAAATATAGATTACCAGTAGTAACATAAGTATTAATTTAACCACATCTTTAAATAAAATTGCTATAGCCAAGAAAAATTATTTGAAATTGGTCATTCAAAACCAAATTCAGCTACGTTTCAGGATTTTGGCCAAGTAGTCTATTATTTCATGTAAAAAACAAAAGTTGGCTGCAGATAGACTTTATAAATATTGTATGTGGAGAGTTGTTTATTTTGTTGAAAGTTAAAGTTTTATATGCCAAGTTTTGACGTTTTCTTTATTTCACTTTTTTCTTTATAGCTTAAGAGTTTAGGACCTACACAATTGATTTGATATAGCATTGTGATCGTCATCTTCCTGTTCAACTTTTATTCGGTCTTTCAAAAAAAAAAAACAAACATAAGAAAGGGGAAGCAAATAAAAACGCGTGGCAATATTTACTTGCAGAAAATTGCTCGTGCAAACATTACCTATTCTATGGAAGAAGAAACTGCAGAAATGTGTACAGGAAACTGGCGACATTAATCTCGCTCGTCGTAGTGCCATTACTGCGTTGGGCGAAATTACTGTTTTCCATGTGCTTATGATTGCGTATAGTTTTTCGTGTTGAATTCCCTTCACTTTCGCTTTTTATTTTTTTTACTTTCGACATTTGAGAATATTGAATAGCGTGCTGGGATTTTTCCTCTGTTTTTTTCTCTACACCTCTTTTCCAAACGGTTATTTTTTTTTTTTTGCTATTTTATTTTTTATTTTTTTGTTGAAAAAGGGAGGGAGAGAGTGAAATTGTGTTTGGGAGAGTTGATGAAAATAGGAAGACGTCACATGACTCACAGATTGATGAATTTTCGTCGTGGCGATGACTTGCCGGAAACTGGGGGTAGTGAGGTGGTGGCTGAAAACAGCAACAAACATGGCGGCCGAACCGAGCTTGCCAATCACGAAGGGACAAACGAGTCACGTGTTGAGGAAGAGGGCGTTCGAAACCTTCCACTGTTTTCTTCACGCAGCTTGGATGAGATTTAGAACGAAGTGTACCCCCACCCCGTATAATGTTGTTTTTTTGTTTTTTGTTTTTGGAAAAAGAGATAGAAGAAGAGTAATCATTTTCTTCTTTAATAAAGGGCAAGATTGGAGGATGAGCTTATTACTATATTGTTGGTCTTTGACTTTGAATAGTCGAATAGCCCAAAACGGCGACAATGATGGTCGTGATGACTACTACCATTATTGTTATTCTTTATTGGTTTTACTACCATTCGATACCCGAAGGGTGATGAGCTCGACGGATTTGTTTTGCCCAATATATCGTCGAGTGAAAAGGGAATTGATTAAATTTGAACAAGGAGGATCAATGACACACTGAGGGGGGTAGTATACGTCAAGGTTCATTTAATGACGATGACTTGAGAAGAGACTCGAAAAGAGCGAAGATTAATGCAGTGATTGACAATAGCTTTTTGAAGCATTATTTAAGATCATTTATACGCGATCGAATTCATGTTACATATTATTATTATACGAGCTGAGTATTAGTGTGATGAAAAGTCGATCTCGATGTGTCAAAAGGTCGCAGACCTTTATGGTGTTGTGCACCATTCAGCGTTTATATAATTAATGTTGGGGTATATTTTAATTTTTTTTTAAAAATATATTTTACAGATGGTTTCCGAATTATGTGATTAATATGTTCCACTTTTAAATGTTTACTCGATTTTTCACGTATGTGAGACTTCTAACATGCAGACATATGAAATGAGAAATAAAAATCACATCTTTATTTTAAGCATAAATTTATTTTAAATAATGATGTACATTACACCGTGGCATGTACAATAGTGTGCTTACTTTCTTAAAACTTAGTACACGAGACTGGTTGCTGGGTTTATTGTTTGTTTTGTTTTGTTTTTCTACTGTATTATGAAATTTTTTATAAAAGTACGGATTTACTTAGGCTTATGTCGGTTTGTATGTACTGTATGTCAAGAGCTTTATGACTGGTAGTTTATATTAATTTTCACAGGCATGTCACTTTATGTATTTTTATAATTTTTATATTAGCTTTTCTTGTGAGGGAGTGAGTTTGTCAGCTGAGAATCGAACATATACTGCCATCTACAGTCATTTATGAGAATATACTGTATAGTCCAATGAACCAAAAACGTACAAAACGAGTACTGAATTAGTTATTCGCATAAATCAAAAACCGCACCAAGTCTAATGTAAAAAAAATATGCATATATATAAATAAACAAATCGAAAATTGCAGAAATCAAAATTGGAATTATTTAAAACTCGTATAAATCAAATATCGAATCACTCAACGATCGCATAAATCTAAAACGTATGCTAAAAAAGGATTTTAATGTACTTTATTTTTACTGCATTTTAAAACTTATTTTCATATAACGTTTTGTAGTTCAAAGACACAAATTTGTTGATGAAAAGTAGGATGAAATTATCTCGAGTTCAGCTGTGAAACCCTTGTACCAGGTATACAGTATTTTGTTGTGGGCTTCCGTTCTATGCACAAGAATAAGAACTGCCTTTTTTTTCTACAATAGAAATCAGCTTTATAAATTCGAATATATTTTTTTTATATTAAGCTGCGTCTGCGATGTTGAATGGTCTAGAAAATTGGCTACTGAATATTAACACAATTTCTGACAGACAAAAAAATTAGACATATAAAATAGGGGGAGAATTTAATTGTATTAGAAGAGTTGAAAAAAAAGATATGTGAATTTGGTAAGCTACACTTGTTAGGGAGTGTGACAGACTGACTGTTGAGGCCACCGAGTGAAGCTTTTCTCTTTGGGTCGCCCCCGCCGCCCCCTTGGCCCCTTACAATGTTAGGGGCCCATTGG
>JAQIWH010001622.1:0-30175 GCA_034695005.1 Cryptops parisi
CGACATTTAGGGTGGAGGAACCACCTCTGAAACGGTACATGAAAATGGTACATATATACGGATTTCTTTATAAAAGAGAGTATGAAAGGAGAGAAGGTTAGCACTCAGCATAGCAGGCTTTTTTGGCTTTTGGGAGTGCGAGTGTGACAGACAGACAGACATAGCTTATTATGTTAATTAGATAGCCGATTTTTATTTTCCTAAATTAAAAGTTGCACATGTGTTTTGAATTTTACAATACAGTACAATGGTCATTTTTAAAATGGCAAAAGGGTTGTTCTACTCGTACGCGTGAGATGATTTATGTTATGAAAACACATCAATAAAATGGCATAAGAAATGCGTAATAATGACATAATAGTGAATAACAGGTGCAGAGGGTCACTTGTATATTACAATGTAAATATCACTCTCATTGGAGAATATTATCGCAAGACGTTCGGTTGGATAGACAGACAGTGTAATTATTACAAAAATATGTTTATATAGTAATTTAAACAATGAAACCAAAGGATGAAACAGTAGGTCATTATTTTTAAACAATCAAATTACTTTTTCCTCCATGAGGTGATGCTACATCATCTCATGCTGTGCTATGCTTTCCATTCTTGGAATCAAGTTTTTTTTTAGTAAATTTTATTCTTTCCTTCAAGGGGGGATATTATGTATTTAAAAAAAAGGTATTTTTAAACCTAAGTTCATGTTCTGTTAACAGTTTTCATCCTTTTGGGGGGAAGGGATTGGGACATTTTGTTTCAAGAAAGTTTTGCAATGGCAATGCCTTGCAGCAAAGATGTTCTCGAACCCCAAGTTCAGGGGACCGTCAAGTGGTACAACGTTAAGAATGGTTACGGTTTCATCACCAGAGATGACACGAAAAATGACATTTTTGTTCACCGTACTTCCATCATCACCCAGAATGAAATCAGGAGCGTAGGCGATGGCGAACGCGTGCAGTTTGACGTGGCGATGGGTGAGAGAGGACTGGAAGCCATCAACGTTACAGGACCTAATGGACAACCAGTTAAAGGAAGTCCATTCGCTGTTAAGCGGATGAGATTGAGACTGCGAATGAGGCAAAGGGACAGAAACACTAACAGCAATGGGAATAATGGTGGCACGGGCAGTGTCGTGTCGCTGGGTGAAGGTAAATGGAAGACGTACCGATTCAGTTCCAATTCGGACTTTCTGAACGCCGAACCTTGGTACGGGACTCGAACCTTTTGCCGAAGAGTCTACACGCAAACCAAAGCCACGCCCGCTTTCACCGATATTAAAACCACTGGGAAACTCCGCTCACCGGTATTAATTGCTCTTAACACCAACTAACGCGAAGCATGCTTAATAACTCTATTTTGTAGTCAACATTGACCTATATCGAAACAACCTGTCACATCACACGGTTGCACAAGACGATTAATTTGCGAAATTGTCCCTTGGGTTTTGTAAATTGCAGTATACGAGGTGATTCTGTGTGTTCTGTACAAACTTGGGTAATAAGTTTCAAAATCTTGACAAGCAGAAAATGTATAATGAACATGGGGTCGCTTGCTTCTGGAGTTAACAACGGTTCAAAGTATGTCTTCAATGGCAAGGTCTTCGATGGCAGTGAAATTATCAAATTGCCTAGACTTTTTTTTCCTATTGTTATTGATAGAAAACTTCGAACCATCGTAAATCCAGAAGCAAGTGTTTTCGATTGTAGACAAAAAGTCAAAGAAACAAAAGTCAAAAAAAAAAAGAAAAAGTCAAAAGCAGACGTCAAAAATAAATAAAAAGAAGCGAAGTGCAAAAATTAAGTTCTTTGACGTCTGTTTTCCTTATTCTTGCTTTTGAATTTTGTTCTTTTGACTTGTTTTTTTGTGCCTACAATCGCGTGTTGAAACGACATCTTCTGCTTAGGTTCCTGGAACTTATTCCCAAAATTGGTACAAACCATTCAAAATCATCCTGTATATGGATTTTAAGCACACAAAAAATTCAATTCTTTGGTCGTTTGTGCTATACTAGAAGCCCTTGAAGGAAGAAGACCAGTGGGTGAATGACAAGAAGAATTCTGGTGATGGTGGTCAGTCTTTCCTACAAAAGCGATCAGCTCCACAACGTTACAGTAGCATAAGTAGTAATTTGCAAGCACAGCGAGAACTGCGTCGAAGTGGTGGACAGAGCAGTCGACGTCGTTCGGTCACGGAACATTCCAGCAGCGGGAGCGAGAGCTCCAGCACCAACATTAACAGAGATACCAGCGAAGGCAGCCGAGAAACAAGTGGTGCCGAGAGCAGTGATGAACGAACCCCGTCTCCACCCCGAGAGAAAAAGATATCAAGAGCTAACCACTTTGGTGATTAGATAATTTTGTAAATGATACGTGGTACTGTATATGGTTAGCTGTACGAAAAATCACCATAAGATTTACTTATGTTTGGTACGCCTGCTTCATTTCTCAATCTCGAAACTTAGGGCTTGATGCAAGTGTGGTATTGTACCATCTGTAGATTCAAACATCGTAAACTTCTTGGATTCATCATGCTCTTGCTTGTAGGAGTTGGGTGGGAAAACTGTGTAAATCCACTTGGGTCGTTATTCCTTAAAAATGCACATATTGAATCGTTTTTAGACCAGTCTGTAACATAAAGACATTGCCTATAATTTGCAATTGCAGACTTTTTGGAGCAACAATATGGAACGCGGTTATTGGAAATCTGAAACTTTTTGTGTTTTCTTTCTTTTTGAGTTTCACTTCCAAAACAATGAAAAAGTTGCTGATTTTTGGAAAAACGGCGTAAATGCACTAATAAATTAACACGATATTTGGAATAACGGCATAATTGCATTTTTTAAAAATTAACTTTGTAACTTGAGGCTTGTCAATTAAATGTTAACCAATTTTTGTGAAACCTGTTCATTTTCCGTCTATAAATATACAGTTACCAGGAATTTTGTTTAATCTTAAATTTGAAGGTGCCAGAAGGTTTTGCTCTTTTATTTTTTGAGTTATACCATTATTCCATCCAACTCTTCATTTACACTCTGGAACCCCCATTGGTTTCCAGAGGTCCGTGTTATAATTATAATCTCTTGATTTTAATTTAATTGTTTTTGTTGTTGATTTCAGGTGATGGCCTCATTAGCGAGGACGAGTTCTTCGTCTTGATGAATGAATTTTCATCGCACGACGAAGAAGAAATTATGGAAGAATTGCTTGCTGCCTTCCGTGTGTTCGACAAAGATGGCAATGGCTACATCACGAGAGTATGTTTTCTTTGCTTCTTCTCGTTTACTTTTAGTTTTAAAAAAAAATAATGTGACGTTTAATGAATTGTAAATGGCGCTGAAGTAATTGTCAAAATTGTCGAACAGGACGAACTAAGGCAGGCAATGGACATGATCGGTGAAACCGTGACCGATCGAGCATTGGACGAAATGCTAAGAGCAGCAGACATTGATCATGATGGAAGAATAGACTATTCTGGTATGTACGCAGTTTGGTGCCTTTGAACTTCACCATTATCCCACTCAATATCATTTGATTTATAATATTGAATTTGCGTTTTGGGTTTGACATTTTCATGGAATTGCCCGTTTGTAAATCCATAGTTATCATTACCATACCAGTATTTCATTTCTTTCTTTTATACTGTTTTATAACCTTGTAACACTTTTCGTTTTCTCTTTTCTAAAACCAGAATTTGCAAAAATGCTGCTGTAACACTCTACATCATTGACTGAACACCACATTTCAAAGATGTGATATACAGTAAAGCAAGGGAGATGGGAAGGTGACGCATCAATTTGATTTTCCGTGACTTATAAGATCAGAGATGATTTTGTTTTTCGTTGCCACTTGTAATCGACGGATAATTTCCCCTACTTTAGTCACCCCCATATTATTATTTTTTTTTTTAAATCATGTAAATTTTGTACTGATGTTTAAACAAAAAATATTCAATAGAATAATTGTTCTAATGGGTCTTTCAATGACAAAAAATACACTCATATGTTTAAAGGGAATTCAATCACTTGAATGTTACTATTTTTCTTTTATTTTTTACGAGTCAAGACCAAAGAAATTGTAAATATGTATGCAATTTTTTAATGAGATGAATATAAAGACAAGTAGAGATGAGATGATGAAAATTGATATTGTAAAAAAATGCTGACAAGATAACAATAAATTACAAATATATTTTACAATAGTTTTGCAATAATGGAAATCTGTCTGTTGTGCTAAATTGTTACAGCAAGTTCATTCAAAACTGGAACAAACTAAAGACTATGGTTACCTATGTGGATCTTTATAGTACTGTATTCTTTTTTGGATAATATCAACAAAGCAAAGCTCAGTTTACCTGATGTTGTAGTACTCCACTGTACAGTGCTTCGCTAATGCAGCAATTTTCATTTGAAGTGCTTCTGGTAGCACAATGGTAAGTCATACTTTTTCAAAAAATGACATTGTTCACATCAACTGTTCCTCAGTACTGTTTCTAGCTTAATAACTTCACCAAGTCCTGAACATGGCAGCAAAATCACATTGAATGGTACTTGAAGTTTCTCACCAGAAAAACGGCTCTCCTGTCCTGAACAAATTAAAAAAATATGGCTTACCGTTATGCTGCCCGAAGCCCTTCAATTGTATTCATTTTAGTGTTCAGTAGAGGGTACTTGCTCCACATTAAACATTTAAAATCAATCAGTCCAAAGCTGGGCCGTAGCCACTGTATATTTAGGGGGGGGGCTAAAATTTTACAAACTTATCACCAATGTAGGCAGTAGACCAGTGTTTTGCAATTATACTTAGTGAAGGAACCATTTTATAATTTATACAATATGTGACCCCTTCAATTTTTAAAGCACACAAAAATTTTCGACAGACGAAATTTTTTCCTGGTTCAAGGTCAAGAACCTTTGAATTGAAAAAGAGGTATAACAATATATGCTTAACCTTATAAACCTGCAGGGGCAGGTTTTCTCGGGGCACTCCCGTTTCCTCCTGCTTCATAAAACCCTGTTCCATGTTTATCATCCTCATTTCTGTATTTCTGATTTAAATAAAGTCTGAGGGCCAAATGACATAGCTGTAAAAGCCAGTCGGTGCCCTCGTTAAACCCCAAATACCTACCTACCTTAACCTTATAGCACAGTTCTTTGAGCTCTGGTTATTAGTAGAGCGCCCTGCATACATGAGAGATCTGATCCCTACGGCGAGGATTTTTTTAATCTTTGCTTTAGGCCTACTCAAAATTTTTATATTGAAAGTTATAACTTCTCCATGTAAAGGGGACTGAGTTTTGTGGTCCATATAAATAAATGCAGCCGCCAATCACACAAGCTGTTCAGTAAAAGCAACCATTGTCTCGTTCCTACAATATTTTTAACTTTTAATGTGTGCAACTATTTTATTTTTTCACAAAACCCCACCGCGCTGGGAAAGGTGGCAGAAGACTCGGATTATTTGAGTTTGTTGTGGGGAAAAAGCAAACATCAAGAAACAATGGGAAAAACTATAAGCATTGCATATGAAAAAAAATTGAAAATAGTTCAAGTTGTCAGTTCTTTTGACCATGAAGTTTTCTCGAAAGAAAGTGTAAGTCATGTAAGAATTTGCTCAAATGAAAAAAGGGTAGGGTTAAATTGAACATGTGATGGTGTCACAGTCGCTATGAATGGTTAATCCTTGTCATCACAGAGAAAGTCGATTTGCAAATAGTGTTACAGCCTAAATTTCTGTCCTGCTGTTAATAAGCTAAACATATCTGCGAATGGTACTAAATGCTTAAAAATTATAGCAAACTTAACTAATTTATGTTTTGCTGGATTCATATGTGTCTGTAGACTACTATATTAAACCTGATCAGCCAGAAAATGTTGTAGGGCTGCCTGCCCTGTACCAGCAATACAATGCAAAAAGTTCATGCTATTGAATAAACAGAAAAAATAAAAGCAAAACACTGAAGCACACTCATTCACGTTTTAATATTCTACCAGTAACATACTAAATTGTTATTGTAACTATTTTAACATGCAGCTAGGGAGTATCGTGTAAAATTTTGTATGAAACGTGTATGTATATTTATTTAACTATATCATGTATAATTTTTAATAATCACGAACACATGGTATTACCCTGCCATAAAAAAAAAAAAAAAAATCAAAGACAAGCATTTCGATGTAAAGTGCGATTTTTACAGGTTTCGTTAAAAATAGTGCATACCATGCTAAAAAAAGTTTACAATCTACTGAACTATTTTATCAGCTTTATATTCAACGCATTAAATTTGAAATTGAGAAACACCACCAAGAAAGTTACAGGAAAGCTTCGACTTTATTCATGGTCATCATTATCGTACATCGCTTTAAGCCAAGCCCTTCAATTCAACCTGGATTTTCTTCCAAGCGTCCAAAGGACCGGCGGTACCACGGTACTTGCAATAAGCACCATCTGGCTTCAAGCGACCATCTTCCTTCATTTCTTCATAATCAGCCATCGACCATTTCGTGAAGCCCCATTTCTTGGAGACACAAATCTTAAAACAAAACAAACAAAAAACACATTTTAGCTCTCAACATCAGAAAAATAACCCGTACACTACCAAAAAAAAAAAAAACAATGAACCAAACAAATCACCTTCTGCCTTCCAGGAAATTTGAACTTCGCTCGTCTCAGCGCTTCAATAACCTGAGCTTTGTGGTTCTCCTTGGCTCGCACAGACATGATAGGTTGCCCAATATGCACACGGGCCACGGTTCCCTGTGGCTTTCCAAAGGCTCCTCTCATCCCAGTCTGCAATCTGCACACAAAACATCAAGGTTAGATTTCTAAATTATAACCTACCATATTACAATTATTCGTTAGGTCTAATCTACCTATCAGCTCCGGCACACGACAACATTTTGTTGATCCGGATGACGTGGAACGGATGCAATCGCATTCTAATGTGGAAGGCATCCTTTCCGCAGTTCTTCACGAGATACTACAAACGAAATCGATACATTAGTTAACGATTATCCTTGAAAATTTAACAATGTTTAAGGTTAGTTAGTTAAGGTACCTTGTTGGCGCAAATACGTCCCGCTTCCAACGCTTCCGAAGAGAGCTGTTCATATTCGTCCGAAACCAAGTGCACGCACAAAGGAAATTCGTCAACCTTAGCCTTCTTTCGACCCAAATCAAAAATACGGATTTTTGGATCTGTCAGAAGTAGATTAATGATAATATATGTTAACATTTTACATTGATTAGTTATGTTAGTATCCTTGTTTCTTTCTATAAAAAAATGCTTACCTGGTACACCACGACAGAAACGAGACTTGGGGTATGGTTTATTCTTACAATAACGGTAGCTATAACAACAAAATATATGATTCGTATAAATATTTCTACTCTTTAGTCATCCGAGTTGTAAATATACACTATTAAACTAATAAGCCTTGTTTTATGACTTACCATCGTGCTGGACGGCGCCCCATTTTCACTCTAAGAAACACAACAAATATCGAGTTTAATATTCACTCTAAACCGATCCAACAACTCATTCAAACTCATAAAACTATATTAAATAGGTTCAAACCTTCCGATGACGATTGATTATTAGAATATATATCACACAAAATTGAGATGACTTACCACGCACCCAAATGGACGACAAACCGGAACACTGAAGAAGGAATGAATTGTGGGAGAGACGGAATGGATGGCACTAAAAGGCGATATCGAAAAACTTACGATTTCAGCATTTAGCGAAAACCGTCATTGAATTGAAAACAACATGGCGAAAATTGGTCTGCTCGCTCACGAATAGGAGGTGAAAAGGAGGAAGAAAAACGTAAACTTTGATGGTATTTTCCATGTTGAAGTTGGTTCCCTGTGATTGCCAAAACAGATGGAACGTCGACTCGATTGATAAACATGAGTGGTAAGGTATAGCTCCATGTATAGCTTGTCGTCTGATGTCAAAAATGAAATTAAAGTGACATACTGTATATTATGGGACTTAATGTATGTGTACACAGTGTGAGGATATGTATTGAATGCACAGCTGGTTTTTTGTAAGTCATTCACATGATAATGCATATGTAGAGATGAAATGCATAATGAAGATTGTGTATTCGAATGAAATTTTTACATTGATACGAGTTTGCATTCATAAACTGGGTACAATTGCAGTTGTTGTTTTGAAACATATGAAAAGTGACATATTTCAGTCAGTGTTTGTGATACATAATATTTTGAATTTTAAAAAAATAGGTTTTTGAAAAATTGATCAGTGATTTTATCAAAAACTTAAGTTTCTCATTTACACAAAAAAACAAAAAACAAATCCATATTGTCCAATTTTCATTTATGTCGACATGAACTGCCTATTACCAGCGTATTATATTTTAACCTAGACTTGATAACATTGAAGTCACAGTAGTAGATTGAATTAGGATTAAATATTAGGTAAACTTTTAATTTAAGTTGGTGGACGTAGTTTTAAGTAAAATATCGTCAAGATCAATGAAATAATTTAATGCTGTCGTATTTGCTAACCAATCTAGCCGGGTATCTACACCCATAGACACTAGATTGAGTAGTAAAAACAACAGCAACATTATTAAAATATTTTATTTATCTTAACGATATTTTTCTTAAACTCTGCCCATCAACCTAAAGTAAAAGTTTACCAAACATTATAAGCATTTGCAAAGTAGCCTACATTGCAGTTTTTGTCTGACAAACACATCGAAACAAATGTTCTTTAGAACTGCCCCGAAATGATTTGGTTGCTTCCTAGCTATTTGCATTGAATTTTGCTATGTTTTGGAGCGAATAGCTTGTAAAAGTACATTTCACACTGAGAGGTCACTTTTGATGAAAAACAAAATTTTTAACACTCTTTTACATCAGACCCTTCAATTGATTCAGCTGTTGATTGATTCATTCAAAATTAGCTGGTCATTCAGCCTAGGACCTACAGGTCATTGAATTATAATTATATTAGCAATTTGTCACTAATATTATATAGAACTTAGTTGCATGTTTAGTCTGGTGCTTTGTTTATAATTTCTAAATTTAAAGTTAAAATATTGAAATTTTATCTGGAAGATCTGAATATTGATCTTTCATTCAAAAAGTACATAAGCGGTCAAATACACTGAAATTGATTTCAATTTATTTCATCGTATTATTACAGTGAAATCATTACTATTTTTATTATTATTATTATTATTAAGGATGTATAAATTGTCTTATTTGATCATTTTTGTCAGGAATGCAAGTTTCGTGTTCATTGTATCCATTACAAAATTGTCATTTAGTCACCTTGTAAATAATGAAATTAAGTTTAAAATAGTTTGAATTTGGTCATTAATCGAAAGTATGTGTTTCCTATTTATAGATCTTGTTACAATATTTTATTTTCAAATTGACACCAAGTATTATAATATTTAGAAATTATATTGCTTTAATACGAATCCGAGCTCAATAAAAAAACTTTTGACAACAAAATCGAGTTCAGCAGATGCCATTGGTCAACAAGTAATATGGAAATTAAATCATGGTCAAAATTCATTGAAAATTTACTAACATCAACAATACACATATCATATATATCTAATTTAATGATAGTCTCTGTTACATGAACTGTTCTAATTGCGTATGGAATTAAAATAATTGTAGCTAATATTTTATTCTATTTCAGTTCAAAACATTTACATGAAATTGTTGATGTATTATATTTTTCATATTATGTACACAATTTGTTTTAGATAATATTTAATCTTTTGGTGTACGCATTATAATGAATACAATAAAAAATAGAGTATGTATATTATATTTATGTATAAATGTTTATTGTATTATAAACACATGATTAGTTAAATTTGGAAAATCATGTTTATCTTGAAAATCTTTAATACAATTTGAGTTTGACACAGCGATAATTTGATAATAGAATGACATCAGCGGAACAAATCGCACTCAAATAAATGGGAATTAACTTTGTATTTTATGATGTTGTGATTGTAAGTTGTGTTTCGCAATCGCACAAAACACTACTGTGTTGAAATAAAAAATTTAATGTATTCTTTTCGTAAGGAAAGGAGCAGTGTCTCAAAAATATAGTTAAGTCATGTGATTGAAATTTTCTATTCTATATATACTGTAATTTATAAATTTTTTTTCATAACTGATAGGTGTTCACATAAGAAGTCAATAACTCATGTAAAATTGCTTCGACATCTTCACGGTCGAATTGATCAAATCAAATCATTGATACCTTTAATACGCTTTAATCCCGACCACTTTATAATATTATATAATGTTAAAGGTTTTTTTTTATGATCGATGTAAGATAGACCTTGAAAATCATTAGACCATCATATACTACATGTACTGTACTGAAAACAACAACCAATAACGTGCTTTGATTAGTTAAGCAGATGCAAGGATTTTTTAAACTAAAAAAAATAATAATAATTCCACTTAAACTCGTTAGATTACATATGTATATGATTTAAAATTATTTTATAATAAAATTCTTATGTTACTTCCATCTTTAGACTCATTCAAGTGTGATCGCATTTCTGAATCACATTATTCATCTGTTATTGCTAGTTGAGGTGAAGTTTTATGAAATGTTATTTCGTTTGCAGGAAACTACAAAAAATAATTTTATTCAGTTTTTTTAGCATAAATAAAATTCAATAAATGAATGAACAAAGTTACATGTTGTGATGGATTGGTGCAGAATCCACCTGTATGCATATTATTATTATTATTTCAGTATATGTTTAAATATCGAATGATATGAAGTCTATTGTTATTCAGATTTAACGCTAATCTTGGATTTGTTACAGTTTATAGAAACTGTACAGATGTTGCGTAATGCAATTGTTTATGAGATATTTGTTATCGATCTCGCCGGCAATGTAAAGTCATTTCGATTATTATGATCTATGAAAAATGGTTTAACATTCTAGAAAAACATGTATTATATTTCCAATTTAGATGTTTGATTTTGTTTTTCATAATTTTTCAATAATTTTCTACACAAGACAGTTGTTTTATACACACAACAATTTTCTACACAGAACATGAAATCTGGTTATTATAATATCGGATAATGTTATGGATCGGCTATTGATTATCATAATCTGTCGATCCCAACACACTGTTTTTTTGTTTTATTATCAGTTATTTAATGTTATCGGACGATTGTTTTTATTGAAAAGCACTGTCGCCAAGTGATCATAATAATCGGATTCCACTGTATTTAGTGCCAATGTTTGGTTTGATGATTGGTAGAACCAACAGCGTTGTTATTTATTTATTGATATCTTCAATACATAAAACCGAACCTGTTTTAATTGAGCTTGACATTGCATATCATTTCTATCAAGATTAAGTTTCATTGGCATAAAGTTACAAACTTTATCAACTGTTTGGTGGTGAGTAATTTAATCTTGCTTTAAGTATCAATGGTTTGGTGCTGCCAGTCATGATTGCACGTTTGAATATCATCTCTAGTGAATATATGGAGTTTTATTTTACTGATCTATTTTAATATTTTATCTATGCATATTTCTATATGAAATTCACTAATCAATTTTTTTATTGTTTTATTTTATTTATTTTTCCATATTAGAAACGCAAGTCTCATTAGACGAACGTCAACTATTGCTTAACAAGTTACTGGATGCGGTCAAGCAAGTGAGTTTTGAATTTTGATGAAATATTTTAAATAGTGGTAAATTTATGTGTAAAACTACATTAAAGAGATACAGAATTATTATTTTTTATATCAAAAAAAATTAATAAGAATTTGAATTATTTTTTTGTGAATAGTGTCAAATACGATTTGGCGGTAGAACCGAACTAGCTACAGATGGAGATAAGAATGTTGCTAATCTCTGTCATTTATTAGAATCAATACTTCAACATGGAATGAGAAAAAACTATAAAGGTCTTGCAGCAATAAAGTGAGAATTTTTTCTGTATTTATAAAAGTTTTGATTGTTTTGATATATGCAGACTACGAAACGGTTTGCATAAATTTTGAAATTTTTGTTTTTTTAGACATGTAACGGAAATTGTCACCGGAATTAATCTGAGGAATGTTGACGAGGAGCCAGGTAGATTTTGTGAAGTTTTTTGTTTTATTTTCAAGTTTTGAAACACGATGTATTATGCAGTATATATATATATTTTTATACAGGATGTTCCTGAAAGGTCTAGTCAAATTTTAACTATGGATGCTACTCATCAAACAAAGCAAAAAGTACTTATAAATGTGGGTTCGGAAATGCTTACTTTTTTTGCAATACCTTCACCGATAATGACAATAGGGCTATGCATTGATGTGATTTTACCCTATGTCATCTCGGAAGAGTAGCATTTATAGATCCGTGTGTAGGCTTATTTGCATTGTTTGCTTTGTTTTGACGTGTAGCATCGGTGGTTAAAATTTGACTAGATCTTTCAGGAACACCCTGTATAGTTATGTTTATTATTATTTTTTATTTTTTTTTTAGTATTTTGGCATGTTGTACGAGAGCATTTAACAAAGCACGAATATGAACGCTACACGTTGCTAAAGAACATCACTACAGACGCCAGTCGAGGACGAGCGTGGCTTCGCTCGGCGCTGAACGAGCATTCGTTGGAACGTTACATTCACATGTTGCTCAGCGATCCTTCCATACTTTCTCAATATTATGAAGATTCGGCGTTTCTTCTGGACCAAGAAAAAAGCAGCACACTACCGATTATGGCTGCAGGTATGAATTAGAATGAATTCAACTTGTCGGAGAAAAAAAAGTTTTTTTTTGTGGTGAAATATCACTTTGAATATATGCAGGTTTAGGTTCAATATTATTTGCCATCAAAATTGACAATGCAGAGCTGAACACACCTATGGAGTCTGTAACTAATTCCCTCTCCGAAGCAAATGCAGATGATGATCCTAAACCTGTTTACGCTAAATCTACTGACGGTAAGTGTGCAATTGAAGGGTTGGATGGAAAAAATGGCCTAAATTCACTTACATTGTTATTCTTTGAAATTCGTATTATCTTTAGACCAGTCTATACATAAAGACATTGGATTGCCTATAATTTTAACTTTTTTGGAGCGAGATTATGAACGCGATTATTGTAAATCTGTCATTTTTTTGTGATTTCTTTCTTTTTGTCGCTTCACTTTCTAATTGTTTCACTCGCTCGCTTCACTTCCAAAACAATGGAAAAGATACCAATGGAAGAACAGCGTTAATTCATTTATAAATTAGCACGATATTTGGAACAACGGCGTAATTGCATTTTTAAATTAGCCCATATCTTGAGGCTTGTCAACTAAAGTTAACAGATTTATTTTGCAAAACCTGTTTATTTTCCTTCTATAAAATAGACAGTTGACAGGAATGTTATTTAATCTTAAATTTGAAGGTACCAGAAGTTTATTGCTTTTTTTCTCAAAACTACATTTTTTTGAGTTACACCGTTATTCCATCCAACTTCTAAATTACATAACCATTAAATATGTTCATTTGATTCACTGTAAACTTGGGTTAACTTGGAGCCAAAACAAAATAGTGTTCAAATGCATTAATTAGCATCCCTTCATAATACTAGCATGTTTCAGACTTATTTTTCAGTTACTAAAAAATGATGAAATCATTGCCTGAATTATTAGTACAGTGTAATTGTGATTGTAATTATCATTCAATTTTACAATAGTTGCGTAACATAGTGAAAGTTTATTTTTATATTGATGATATGAAGGGATAAGCTGAAAATGAGGTGTTTTGTTTATTTTTGTAAAGGTTCAGTAAATATTAGATGACTTTTTATTATTTATTTTATTATTGATGTCAACCGTGATTAGCTAGAATATGATTATAAATGTTATTTCAAATGTTAGTTGTAGCAATTTTGTTCAAAAAAATGCAGCATGAAACAGTGAATATGACTATAAATGTTATTACGAATGTCAAGTTGTAGCAATTTTGTTCAGATTACAATACTGAGTTTGTCCGAGTCATTTTTTGAACTATAGAAAAACTGTGTTAAAAAAAATACACCATATTTTAAATGCATTACCATCTTTTTTTTGTTAATGAACAGAAGACACCAAATTGAAACGGAAAAAGAAAAAGAAACCTCTTGCTCAGATAGTATCGTTTGACGAGGACGATTTAGCCGAAGGCAGCAGGTTTGTACCATTGAAATGTGTTGATTTTTGTTCCTTATTGTCGCCGCGTGTTGTATATTTTCATATTTTTCTTAATCTGTGCATCTGTCATCATTTGTAGATGTGCTCCTGTATCACCGTCCTATTTCAGTGCTCCCCCCTCCTGTCTCTCATCTCCAATGCAGTGTACTGACAGTGTCTCCAATGTTGTTGACTCGAAATACAGTGTTGCTAAAACTACAGTCACGGTGTCTGTCGTTGCGAAAGAGTCGAACGACGACGGCGACGAGGGGATGGATCGAAAGAACCCCAGCTACGACAGCAGTTGGCGGACAGAACAATCTCTGCTCGCGGTCGATAGTGATCTAGACTGCAGCGGTTCCTGCGAAGAGCTCCAGCCCCCTTCGGACGGCTCTCGGGAATCCACCGAAATGACCAACATTCCTAGTGTTGTGTTAGTGACTGAAAGTTCTTCCGGCGGCGTCGAGGTCAAAGAAGTCGAAACGAGCAAGGAGAAGGAGGACGATACCAGTGCTAGTCAACTCAGTCCGCATGAAAAGAAGTGAGTGCGTGTGTACTATCGTGTATCACTAATCGAATTGGTGTTTTTATAGTTATAATGCATATAAAATAGTTGTATCTATATGTAAACAAAAGGCATTCATCTGCGACAATGAATTCTCAAACTGTGTTAACGCCTGTGGACGATGCCACAGTTGGCGAATTAATTCTTGTTCCTATTGGGGAAGAGGTTCATTCAGGTAATCATCTGATAATGTTATGTTTTTGTTTTTTATCATATCCTACGCTCTATTGTAAGTTCGCGCTGATGTCTTGATTTTTTTGTTGTTTTTTTTTGGTAGAAGATTCTGTATCACTGCCCAGTTACTCCGAGGATTCCGAATGTGCAGCCGCAGCTCTAGCTTTACAAAAAGTCTTAAACAACAGGTGAGTTTAATTCTTTGTGTTTCATTGAAATTGAAGTAATGCTTTAATTAACACTAAAACTATTTTTTGTTTTTGTTGTTGTTGTTGTTCAGCAATTCTGGATTGCAGTTGCACATGGATAGTGGTGTGCCATCTGTTGGAAAGGGTGAGAGAAGCGAAAGCCTTTCCAACAGTAAGTTGATTATGAAATTACTACGTGTACATTTTTAACACTATAGAAATTAAAATGATAGCAGATAAATGTTATATATATATATAGGATTGGAAGCTTTAGATAACCATTTTAAGTATAGATTTATTGACTAATCTTAGCTCAATTAGCAGTAGAGTTATATTTTTACAGTTACAAACTTAATCTTTCAATTCGAAATTATATTATTTACAGGATGTTAATTATTTATGAAAGCATCTTGTTAGTGGTTTATATGATATATATTTTTAATTAGGTGATCTCAGGCATGCTATTATAGCTTTGATGCAAAAGAAAGAGGAGCTTGATGAGCAAAACAAGTAAGTTTTGTGAGTTTGGTTTTTTTTGAACTGAAATGTTTTGCATTATAAAAATTAATTTTATGCGTTATTGTTTATGTTTTTAGATCATTAAGAAACTTGCTAGACAGAGAGATGGAAATGTGTGCTGGACTCCGTGTTGAAATAGACGAACTGAAGCACAAACATCTTGACAAACTTGAAAAACTGCAAAATAAGATCCAAGCACTGACAAGGTTGGATGATGTCATGTTTAAATTTTGTGTGATTTGAAATTTTTCGATGCTATTTGACATATTTTATTTTCACTTTTAGTTTTATTTGTTTTTGTTTTTAAAATTACATTACGGTTATAACAAAATTTTACATTATTCTGTGTTAAATGGATGCATTTGATTCTCCTCTTTTTTTAAAATTAATTTTATTTTTTATAGGGAAAATGAATTGCTGAAACACCAGCTTCGGAAATACGTTGGTGCTGTTCAGATGTTGAAGCGAGATGGATCGAAACCTAATGAAGGTAAGATTTTTAAAATTAAATTTGTTTGGACTAATGTTTATCTTAATTTTTATAATAAAAACTTTATTATGTCACTTATAGCCCTAGCATGTTTGACTGGTGATTCAAACTCAGCTTTTCCAGAACAGAAGCCATACATTGACTACCACTTGGAAGCTACAGAATATGAAAGAAAATTAATCCAGGTGAAAAGAAATGCAATCTTGCACATGCACTGAAACCCAATTTTGTTTGGAACTATTTTATTTTATTATGATTTTAGTGGTAAATTTATCGCACGTTGTTGTTAGGTGGCAGAGATGCATGGAGAACTCATGGAATTCAATGAACGTCTTCATCGACTGTTGTCGCAGAAAGAATCGGTTGTGAGGAGACTAAGAGAAGAATTGATTGATTTGCGAGGCCCTGTGAGTTTTTTCTTTTCTTCATTTTTTTTTTTATACAGGGTGGATCGAAATTTACTTTAGCATTCTGTGTTAATATAATAAAATAATAATATGGAAAAGTGACCCTGCATATTGTTAGATTCAGCTTAAAGAACTTGACCATTAAATTGAAAAATTTTGAAATTAAAAATTTTTTTTCAGCTTCCCGATGACAATCAGACATCCGATGACGATGTCAGCGTAACTTCAGATTATGATACGTAAGAGATATTTTCAGCTCATTGGAACTAATTTAAAATGATTTGACTGACATCGACGTATTTGTTTCCCAGTTCTTCTATGTCGGCTGCTACTCGAGCCCTGATTAACATATGGATACCATCAGCTTTTTTGACGGGCAAATCATCAGATACTCATCATGTTTATCAGGTATGACTTGTTTTGTTTTTTTACACATTATATTAGTTTCAATGATGGAAGTGTGAGTTAAGACATAGGACGACATCTGGTGATAAATACCAGAGACAGGGACAGAAGTGCTCGTTCAAATTCAATCCATAGAAGAGTTTTCGTTTGTTTTTGTTTTTTTACAAAAGTGGTTTTGTTTGCAGATCTTTATACGTATACGAGACGACGAATGGAACATCTACCGTCGCTATGCTCAGTTTTACATGCTGCATAAAACGCTGAAGAAAAAGAATCCTCTTGTAAATACTTTTGAATTTCCACCCAAGAAAGCTATTGGGAACAAAGTATGTTTATTTTATTTTATCTCAGTTTTTATTTTTTAGTGTCGAAATTTGAGCGTTGTTATATTAAATGAAAATTTTTATTATTTTCTTTTTTCCAATCAACTCGGAATAATGCAGGATGCCAAATTTGTGGAAGAACGAAGGAAACGGTTGCAGCATTATTTAAGATGCCTTGTGAATCTCTTCATTCAGAATCATGCTGAACTGGGAAACAGTCCTGATAGGGAAATTTTAATTGGACTTCTGCCATTCTTTGGGTAAGTGAGTGACTTTTATTTCATTGCACATTCTTTATCATTTTAGTTTCACTGATGAGAGGTTTCTGTTATGGTGGGAGGGTGGGTTTTATGTGAGATATAGGGCGACATCTGGTGACAGATGCCGATTCCACAATAATTTTTTGTTTCAGTTTTGCTTGTGAGTGAGGTGTGATTGTGTAGGGTTGCCACTTTTTGACGTTCCAAAAAATTATTTTGGGACTTAAAAAAAAAAGGACATTTTATCTAAGTCACTGTAAATTTAGTTTTCATGTCATTTTTATGTTGTGTAAGTTTGCTTTTTGAATTCTATATCTGTAGTAGTCTGTTAATTAATAATTTCATCATTTATTTATTTATAAAATGTTAAGTCAGGTCTGTCACTGAGAAATATTACAAGTACATTAAAATTGAAATTTACTTTTTCTCAAGAAAATTGCAAACGTTTCTGGAATTTTCAGTATTTTTTGTTGAGAAATCTGTCCGTCTTTTGAAAAGAAGGACATTTTGTGTTCTTTATCACTTTGGTAAAGGTCAAATACTATGCTGTTCTTTACTGGCAACCCTAGTGAGCTGGATGTTGAAACATACGGTAACATCCGGTAACAAACATCGATGTCAAAATACATTTGTATAAAATACATATGTTAAAAAAATAAGTTTCAATATACAGTAACCCCTCAATTTTCGCAAGTAATTGGTTCCATGGAAACATGTCAAATTTCAATCACGGATGATATGCATCGAAACAAAGCATAAAGTTCATATAAACATGGGTCAAAGCATGCCTATTGCGATTACGATAATAGGCGTATGCAATACCATGATTTTGCTTGTTATCCTCAGAACGAAGGCATGCTATATGGACTTTTTTTTGCTTCGTTTCAATGCATGGCACATGTAGTTGAAATTTGATTGATTTTTTAAGAACACCCTGTATATTTTGTTGATTGAAGAATTAGGGCTATATAACAATGGTGAAATGGTTTTCTTTAGGGATCTACCATCAGCCGAAGATCCCCCTACTCATAGAAGATCTAGAAATCCCTTTTCGCGTTTCAGTTCTGGTCCATCTACCGAACAACACGACCATTACACCGGTCTTTGATGGTTGTTTTTCGGCTGATGTAGAAATTCCTACATCGGTGTACTTTAGTTTTACGAATTGGTGAAGAAAAAAAAAAGACAACTTTCTTTACTTACTGGTTACGTGAGTACTGTACGACAGCGGTGGTGCACGTTTTTGTGTTTTTGTGTGTTTTTTTGTGGATCAAGAAGGGTTTTGGCATCAGTTTTTAAGTAAAGAAGACGGAAAAAAGAAAGTTTCATTCGCAGTACCTGATGTTTAATTTTTTAAAGTATTTTTTAGCAGGTTACCTAATTTATTTTTGTTCTGATTTTATATCTGATATTTTAAGTAGAATCTGATTTTTCAGGTTGTACTAATGTTTTTTTTTTTTGGTTTATCGTGGATTGTGATTACCAGTGTTTTAAACGGAACCTGCTTCTGATGTTTTCTTTTTTTTTAATATATACATTTTACTTTCATCAAGTTGTTCTTTAGACTACATTACTATTACTGCAGATCTTATAACATTCCTTCTAGTTCAGTATATAATTTTTTTTCCACTTTTGTAAACATTTTTTTGCATGTATATGTGTGTGTGTGTGTGTGTGTGTGTGTGTGTGTGTGTGCATATTCTTCATCCGTTAATTACTAAATTTTTCATATACCGTTGTATTGATTTTTTGAATACGTGTGTTATATGCTGGAATCATGTTGTGTGAGATTGAAGTTCGTATCAATATGCTAAATAACAATGGGTTTTGAAAAGCATACATCGTCTCAGGCTTTAAAGGCACGAGTTTGTGTGTGCTCAGTTCCAGGTTCGAGTTGGCGATCAATAATACGATTGCTAAAAAAAAATACCTCTATATCTTCTTGAATGTCTTTTAACATAAAACACATCATTTTTTTTTTTTTTAAAAATGCACATTTTTTCACATCAGTAAACAACAAGCTATATAAGTATCTTGTAGAAAGTAGTTTATAGGGATCTTCCAGCAACAAAGAATGATTCAGAGATAGTCGTAAAAACGACCGGTGTCGGTTATTTACTGCCTGTAAAGTTGTGTAGAGCAGTGTTAACGTGAAAGTTTATATCAGTGATTTTTCGCTCTCATTTTGATTTTGATTTTCAAATATATTTTTTTATTTTTAAGACGAGATTTTAATTGTGTCTATTATCGAGTCTATAATTTTACTATACAAGCAACCCTCGGTTCACGAACGAGTTCCATTTCAACACGTTTGTTATACGTTTTGTTCATGTGTATCTTTACATTCCCTGAGCTTTTACAGGTGTTGTATCCATTTGCTGCCATTTTGAAACATCAAAAATCATGTACTAAACATCGAAGGGTTTATACTACAGTATGTATTTTGGTAATGCATTAGAAGCAAACCCATCAATAGGAATTCCTGTCCGAGCAACGCGTGGTGCTGATGGGTAATAGGCCAGTGATCATGACAACCGTGCATTTTCATTCATTACCATGGAAACAATGTGTGCACAGCCATTATTGCCAATTATTATATAGAGATGTTTATGATACGTAATGTAAAATAAGAAAACGAAACAAGATATTGTAACATTTGTTATAGTGAAAGTTTGTAAATCGAGAGTTGCCTGTATTTTTTTTTATTTTGTATTACTGTTTTATGAGGTTGTTAATTTGTTGTTTTATGTTTCTTTTTAAAGTTTGCTGAAGCTGTAACTGTAATAGTAGACTTGTCTCACGTTTATGAATTCTAGATAATGGTTAGGCTTTAACTACTTAAAAGAAGAAGCTTATTTAGTGTTTGCTGGCAATCGAAGTAAAACTATGATGGCTATGCTGGTGTGAATAGACAACAAAACAAAACTAACACCTGAATGTTGCTCATGTAAAATAAGCCGCTTGACTAAAGTGTTGACAATGAATCGATTCATCCGAATGCTCAAATCCTTGAAGAACGTAGCCTAGAATTGTAACGATGTTGTTAATAAGAAAAGTACATTATCCGTAGTTGGAATATATTGAAATGATTATCCACCACTGAATTTGCAATCAATTAACAAGAAGGTTCTGTAACAGCTATATTATTATTATTATTATTTTTCATTTTTCGAAAATATGCATTGAAAAATCATTCCTGTGAAATAGTTGTTTTGTGAGGCACATGATATTTGCTGCCAGAAATTGGTATACTTCAGGGTGACCCAAAAGTCGTTTCGTTTGCAAGACACTTTTGGAATGGGTAGTGACTTTTGACTCACTTTGTATGTTAATATGGCTGTTCTTTCGATGTGTATGATAACTTTTTTGCTGTTTGTTCTTATTTAGACATTCCATCCAGTATTATGTTGGGTTTTTTTTTTTTGTAAAAATAATTTTATTATAGTTTGCATTCCAATATATACTATATATCTACAGTATGAAAAGAACTGGAAAATAGCCAATGCTTGACAATCTATCAAAAAAAAAAAATATTCTATAATCCGAAAGATTAGTTTGTATACAGACATTAGTCTGTATACTAAATCACTAAATCTGGTGTAAATCACCACTTAGTATTGATAAGTTGGTGTTTATTGAGATCCGTGTGTGTAATCCAGGCATGTCAAACTCATTTTGGTCTGCGGTACTCTTACTGCAGGCTTTTAATTTCATAATGAGTGGAATGTTTTTTTTTTCTATACGGTACCTTTGTAATGATATGTTTTAATATCATGGTTCTGTTTTAATTCTTCACATTTATGCCAAGTGTACCATCTTCACTTAACTTGGCAAGATGTAATGTAACTGCAAAATTTTGTTGAAAATACAAGGTGTTTGCAATACATGTACTACTTTTCAAATAGCGCTTTTGATCAGCTTAATAAATAAACTGACGTGACTGTGTGTAAATAATTGTGTGCGAATGGGAGAATTACTTACCAACACACATGCTGAAAGTGTCACATCATTCTGACAAGTCTAGTACTAAAAGCAGGGTTTCTCAATTACTGTAATTTTGGTAAAACTGGTATCCGGTACAATTATTTCCAATAAATGGTGATACCGTTGTTTAAAAACAATAGAAATCGTACAATTTTTAACAAATTTTATTACAATTTTTTTGTTGTAATAAATAAAATTTATGAAATGCAAGTGCCATTCAAAGACTGGTCAGTTAACTTTGGTCTTATTTTAGTACAAAAATTATTTGTAATTGAAAAAGTGTACTTGCTGCCTGTAGATGAAGGTAAATCAGCACCAATACCGAATAAAAAACGGTTTTCTGTATTCAAAAAATCATGAGAAATACTGGTAGAGAAAGGCTAACTAAAAGCGAAAGTGCTATTAAGTCCCATGCTATGCCTCAAACTTAGGTAAGCTAACGCAATTCAAAGAAAAAATCGAAAAAAAAAAGTCTGTCTTGTACAGAAAATGTCTACGTTTCATGCACCATCTGAGTGCAATTGCGTTTTACATACCATCATGGTCACGAAGTTTTAACCAGTTGTACATTTATTACAAACACTCTACAGGTAAAGCTAAACATAGTTTAGTTTGTCTTTTTGATAACATTGAAGAAATATTTAAACTTTAATAAGTTGTAATAATAAAATGGTACAATATTTTATTTCATTTTTTATTATATTTATTAATTGGATGTACAGTAAATGGTTAAAATTAGGAGGGAGGGACAGGTTGTTGGTGGGCTGAATATAGTACTTGCACCATGTGTTTGACATGCCTGGTGTTATCAATGCATTTCTCATTGATTGAAACGTTTCCTTATTTGAATAAGCTTATGTAGTTTTATTATTCTACAGCATGTTTAGCGCACATATGCTATTGTATGAAAGATATAAAATAGTGCATCAAATGCTGAAAAATATTAATTGAATTTATTATTATTGTTATTTTATCATATTATTTTTATTCTGAGTTAAAACTATGCGTCAATGGATTTGTTGTTGTAGTAGTTTCTAAATTCAGGATTGCGACATGTGAAGGTTCCCCGGTGACAAAATCGCATTTTGAGAAATGTTTTGATAGGTTATTTTAATGTATGGTATTGTGTGCTGTAGGAGATGGCTCATTTTGAAAGGTTTGCTAGTGGATCATGTTCATAATAATAGTGTTGAATATCGATTACATATATCCACAATTTAACTTCCATATTTTTAATAGTACGAATTTTTTTTTCATATGTTAATAGTAACAATTTTTTTTATGTTAATAGTACTGTATCAACTTTATAGGAAATTAAGTCTTGTGTGCTCTTTCATTATTTTGAAGTGTATATTTTCATGTGTAACTTTATGCCATTTGTATCTGTAATGTTGCATAGTTTGTATAGGTTTGTTTGTAAATATTTATATCGCAATGTATTTGCTACGATTTTTATTTTAATTTGTTGTATATATTCGATACTCTTTAAAAGGTTACCTTATTATATCATCATTGTTGTTTGAATACAAAGCAAGGATATAAAAATCCTGCCATCAGCCTTGGATCGAATTGGGAACCTTTTGAATACGCTCTAAAGACACCTGAGCTTGATTATCATTTTGTTTTTTCTTGCAAATGTAAATAAGTGATGCTTTTATGCTCATAACATTTTGGGTTGACTTATGAATGTTTAATTTTTTTTGTGTGTGTGTATATTTATTTGTATATACAGTACATATATATTATTAACGAAAGCATTTAGTATGACTGAAGCTTTTGTTGCTTGAGGACTTTGCTAACAACAAACAATGTATTGTGCTCGATTAAATAAGTGATTGAACTACTTCTGTAAAAAAATTGTGTAAAGGATTTATACAATATATATAAATATACAATAATCATTGGTTAAACTTTGTACTCCCTCTGTCACAAATTATGTTATACATTACCGGTGTTTTTATACTTTTTATATTTTCACTTGCGAGTGAGTTTGTGAGCTGGAAATTGGAACGTATATCGTCATCTACAGTCGTTTATGGGAATACATTGTATAGTCCTGGGTACAAAAAACCCGCATAAATAACAAGAACTGCATAAGTCCTTCGCATAAATAAAAAACTGCATAACTTGAATGTACAAAAAAAATCGTATATAAATAAATGTAAAATTGCAGAAACCAAATATCAAATTACTCAACGATCGCACGAATTTAAATTTGCATAAATCAAAATTCGCATGAATAGAAAAGTGCAGAAATTAGAAATGGAATTACTCAAAACATGTATAAATCAAATAGCGAATTACTCAAAACAGTTACATAAATCGAAATTCGCATAATTCGAATCATGCAGAAATAAAAAATTACCTTTTTTTGCATCATGTATATCTATGTATACAGTATATCTGTATATGACAGTAGGGTATGCTTAAAAATCATTTTTAATGTACTTGTTTTGTTCCAAATTATAATATACATAATGCTTATCCATAGCTTTTTACGTTTTTTTTTTTGTCCCAAAAAAAATAATTATAGGCAAATTTTTTCAACTTAATTGAATTATTCAAATTTATTTTAGGTCTTTATAGATGTAAACTATATTGTTGCGCTGTATCATATACACCTTGGCTGCACACAATGGATACAGATAAGTGTTCTTCATTGCGAACGTTGTTCTTATTTGTGGCTCGAGTGGTTGTCAAGCTTACGTTGTGGCAAAAGCTGCAATATTTCATTTTGCTTATCAGCCATCGATTTATTTCGATTTATGATGTGTACTATGTGAAGCACAATTTGATGAAGCCTAATGTGCTTCAAGACTTTTATTCTCACCACAACGAGTCTCATTTTGAATTGTATGCATTTTAACAAAAACGAACAATTGAAAGTTGCTCCAATTAACTTACATATCAAAATCAGCACTACAGTTAGATTACTATAAGATAATAAAAACTTATACTTTTATACAACTGTCCATAATCATACAGTTTCACGTGAAATGCATACCAAAATTTGCGACAGGAGGAGTATTTTATTTTAATGGCCCTGCTTACACTTGAAACAAAATATTTATAAAATTACATAAATAAGATTCTGTTAATCAAGTGGATTTTTTGTTTGTTAACTGACATATTTTGTTTCACTGTACAAGGTGTAATCAAAACGTTTGGCCAATGATTCATTATACAGTACATTCAATTCGTATATGGTAGGTATCATTCCCGAATATTTTCTTTGCAACTTGTATAACGTCTTGATCATTTCAATTTTCACATACTGTATATGTGAAATTCTGTTTCAGATGGTTGGGCTAGTAAATTTTTTGCAAGAGTATTTTCACTGTTATAAACGTTCAAAATATAAAGTTTTTTTATAATTATTTGGTTGTCAGATTTCCTTTCTTTAGGTTTTCGTGAGTCAACTGACTGAAGTTTTATTCAAGGACATAAGAGGTTGCGTCATATGGATACGAAATGTTAAGTGACTCTGTCATATTCAAACATCCTTTTTTATTTATACTGCAAAATGTTCTATACATGTTCTTTGACTCGTACATAGAAATGAATATGAAATGCTGCAGCTGCTTACGAATGCAAGAGTATTGTATTGAAAAGAACTTACTCAGCAACACGACATGCAACACCAATCGTAAGCAACTTTCCTTTTTATTTTTTGTAAATATAGTATTAATTGTTTGTTATGAAATACCACAAGCTACTATACAAAACAGTGGAGTCACTAGGGTTGGTGTCAACCCTACTCCCATGATTTCAGCCCTTGATCATCAGCATCTACGTTTTTAAAAACGTTATTCGAAGTATCATACAAATTAGAAAAGTCAACACTTGTATAGTGTATACCAATATCCCTTTGAGGCCATATATTTATGCTAGGATGTAATTACAGAAGTTAGTGAGGACTATAAAGTCCACTTAATCGCATCGCGTGATTTGATCGGCGATTTCCCATGCATTTAATTCAGTTTTTATGGTCAACCTTTTTGCTTTCCTGTATAACACAGCGAATAGCTACAGCTTTGTAGTGCTTTCCTGCCGAGCACAGCGCATTGCTACACTTTTTACAGGCTTTCCAGCATAGCACCGCGCATAACTACAACCTGTTACAAACTGAATGGTAAATATAATATACTGTACTGATGAGAAGCTTAAAGTAAATAAAAATGTACAGCATAGAATTTTAGCCTTGTCGATATATTGATACAGTACATTGCTGGGCTTACGAAATATGCATTTGTGGTTATAACTTAACTACAGTGATAGTTTTATGAAAATAAATAAATCAATCAATCAATCAAAGAAACAAAGAAATAAAAATAATAAATTTTGCTGAAGTGTCATTTTGGCATTACCCTCTCTGATGGTATCAACTACTGATGGTGGATCTATACCCACCTAGTGATACCACTGATAACAGAAATACTTTAAGAGAGAGAAACAAACATCTTTCATAGTCGTACAGTGCTTTCACGAATAAATGTACGGTAGAGTGATCAAAACATTACAATGATCTTGCCTAATAATTAGGCAATTGGATAATTATTATCCACTGAGATCAAGTTCCTAGAAACTACTGCAATTCTTAAATCTGTGTTTAGGGAGATTAAGGTTCTCAAATGTGTGTTTAGGGAGATTAAAGTTTAATATAAATAAGACGTTATTGGGGAATAACGAAAATCGCATTTAATACGTCATAACCTTTCTTGCTCTTTCATAGTCATTCAGTTGTAGTTTATGCTTGTTTAGAGGCTATGAATGTTGGGTTCTTTAATGTGTTTAATAATATTGTAATCTGTACTGCATTTCTACTCGATGGTACTTTATGAGTGACACTATTAGATCTATGGGAAAAGTAGCAATAAGGGCAGAATGAATGACACGGTGAATCGATTTTTGTTTTACAATTTTTCTGCAACTCACCAATGGCGTGGCATCGTTCTTGGCTGCAGCTGAGTCAAACTTAGTGGGTTGAAGATGAAATTCACAGTAAAATCGTAGCAAAGTCGATCGTGTTATTTTGCCTAAAAATGTGCAGGCAATTCACATATTATTTCAGCATTAAATTTTATTCAATTTGTGGGACAATATTACGATAATCAAAATAAAATTTACAAATTGAAGTTTACAAAACTGCAGATAATAAGGAACAACATTATTATCAACATTACATATACGGTATATTTTTAAAGTGAAATGAAAATGTAACTTCTATTTTCTTTCTTCACACTACTGATTGTTACATATAATGTAGAAGTAGCCAAGCTGTTTCGCAAATCGCACATGTCTGAAATGTTATTGCAAATTCAAGTAAAAACAAATTTTTTTTTAACTAAGAACGTTGAAATGGTTATCACGGTCTTACCTGTAAAACAGAACCTATGCAAAGAACCCCATTCATGCTATCGAATTGAGTGAACACTTTGTTCCATATGCGTCGGTAACAAGGCTTTAATTAAAATGAAATATGTTCAGCCTATATGCTATACCTGGTACTTGATAGAATCATGCATCATATTGCAAATGAATCACGTGACGGTTTACTGAAAACTCACTCGTCCCTTATATGAATCGACAAATTTTGGAGCTTGAGTACAATTCATATTCTTTTTGCAACAACTCTGTGGGACTACTTGATTGGGGAAAGTTTTGTCCCAATTTGGCAAGGGTTTGAATGCCTTGATAGAAGTCGTCCCGCAGCATCCATTCTGCCAAAGATCGTGGAATAAGACGTTCGTTATAGCGTGAATCGTACATTTTTAAACTGAGAGTTAATGTTTGCGAAGAATGAAGCACTTTTTAAAGTGGTCGTTCCACAGTGATGTGACCATGTGTAAATGATAGTGTAACAATGGGAGAATTACTTATCAACACAAAGTGCTGAAAGTGTTCGCCATTTTGCGTAGTATATTGTAATGCAAAAGTAATAATTCTTAATAGACTTTTAGATGAAGCCCCATGCTGCGCTACGAACTTGAGTGAGCTAACCCGAGTTAAATAAAAAGTTTCAATAACCTCGGGAAAACCCATCAAAACTGTTGAAGCAGTTTGAGGCCATCTGCCTTCTACATTTTATGCACCTTTTGAGTGCAATTACGTTTAACATACAACCAAAAGATCATGAAGTTATAACCGTTTGAAAGTGGAACATTTTTTGCAAACACCCTGTATAATAAACCATGTTATCTAGCAAATGTGAGCTTGCCTCTTCCATGACTCGATCCCAGATGATTCTTACTGTAGGGTTTTTCACATACTTCTTCAAGGAGTCGGTCAATGAAACGTTCAGCTCGGCATAATGCTGGATGAAAGTTTAATATTTATCACGTTTGTTCTCACAACTGTCGAGTTTCATTGTTTAAACATTCGAAATCGTGGAACTTACCCCATGTTTGGTTATGTGAGTGTACCCCATGTACATTATTATTGAGAATAGTATAAACAGTTTCAATGACAAAAACTGAAATATTGCATAGGAGTTGTACATTAGAATCATGTGCTGGTGTTATATACAGCTTTTTTTTACTGTCAGTAAAAATTATTGAAGGCAAGTGTTCACTTTACTGACTGGATATGTTTTTTGATACTTCCACAACGTTTTGCCTTCCTCCCAGAGGCTTCATCAAATAAAAAGAGAAGGTGGGGAGAGGGAAAGAATCTGGACAGAGATGGTTGTGTAAACTGTGCAGTACTTTCCGGTTACAGTCTGATGTTATTTGCTTGTACTTATGGGTTAATTTTGCAGGTTAGGTTAGGAAAACAAAACAATATCATACGTTTCTTTGTTTTTTTTTCCTAACGTAACCTGCAAAATAAACCCATAATTAAGCACCAGTAAATAGCAACATCAGACTGGGCCTGGCTATAACCGGAAAGTACCAACTGTGCATGTTTTATCTTGTACTTTCTTTTTTTGCATAACTTTTTTTTTCTACCTGATGAAGCCTCTAGGAGAGAGAGACGAAACGTCGTAATGGTGTGAAAAAGGGCATACCCGGTTAGTAAGGTAAACATCTTTTTTCTTTATACTCGTGGTAAATTGTTTATCAGGGTAGGAAATTATGTTGAAATATTTTGTTCAGACTTACTAGTATGAGAACCCCTCGGCTTCTTCGTATGGCTATAATAATCCCGAAAATCGCACACAGTGAGGAAATTATGGAAAAAACAAACACACAAGTGTTCATTTTACCGAGCTTGGTTTTTAAGTTGGTAAATTCCTTATTGTTGTGTTCCATGTATGCGACAAGACGATTAAGAGAGCTGGGTGGTTTGAATATTTGAAACGAAAGCAACATTTCAATTACGCAGCATAGCTAAAAAAAAACAGATGAATATATGATTTCGAAACAATATTTCCAGTTGGTGATATTTAAGATCGTTGAGTAAATTTTACTGATTTACAATTAAAGTCATATGTTATACCGAACTTGGTTTTCAATTTTTGAAGTTACTCTAGGCTACTTACAAAGATTAAGATGTTGATGAAAATAAGAATTTTGCTTGCAATTGAAATTCGTAGATTTTTAGCTTCGAGTCTTCTTTGTTGCCTATGTAAGCGAACAGTAACTTTTAATTTTGTGATAATTTAAATTCTACCTAAAAAAATATGACTTGCGTATGTCGAGTTGTATCGCAGTATGACAATAGTTTATGTACAGATGCACAGGAATTGGAGATTGAGGCGTTAAATTGTCATAGCTGAGAGTTCCTGGAGACCCCCATTTTATAGATCTAAAAGAAATAAAGAGTTTTTGAATAAAGTGAGGATGACTTTATCATATCTATTGACATGCATTTACTGATCGTGTGAAAGGCTGGATGGCTCGGACATATTCGGCTCGGCCATCCCAATACCTGATGCTGTTTCTAATGTCGGTTTGGAGCTGAAAACGAAAAAAAAAGCATTTTTCATAGCAAAGCTGTAATTTTACTGACTTTGTAAATATGTGGCATTTGTTAGAATTTTTCATATGACAGAGTCTAACAAGCAAGACATTTCAGATTCCATAGATCTTCTACATTCCCTGGAAATCTCGCATAAATCGAAAATGTTTCAAAAGTGGAAAAACTTCACGGTGGACAATACCAATGTGAGGGGCAAAATTTGTGCCACGTGTGTTATACATTGTGGAAGAAAATCAGCAGTTGCGAGGGTGTGTAGTCAATTGTGTAGAATTGCATAATAGCGAAATTTTCTTACATAATGAGAATCTGGAAGGATCTCTAGTCGTATAGTAGCTATTTAAGGAACTGTGTGCTAATCATTGTACAGTATATGTTACCAGCACTAATATAGATCCTGATTGAGGCAATGTATGAAATTAGCATTAGTTATTGCATTAGCAATAACTTTAGAATTTTTTAAGCAAAAATGATGTTAAATAACTAAACTTTCTATGCATTGCACAATATAGTGTTTTTTTGCTTATGAGGGTACAGACTGGCCATTGGCTGTGTCATTTGGTCCTCGTACTTTATTAAATCGGGAAGTACAGGAATGATGACGGGCTGAAGGGATGAAAAACTCTCCTCTGTGGTATCAGATCTCAAACAATGCGCAAACAATACATATACATATTAGAGGCGTGCAAATCAGCGTTTAGGCTCGTCCAAACTCGTTCAGAAGAAATGGGACTCGTTCGAAATGTTCGAGT
>JAQIWH010001623.1:0-30142 GCA_034695005.1 Cryptops parisi
ATTTACCGCTTTTTCACGGGATTTTTAGCGTGGATTTATTCGCCGGAAACGACAACTATCAGTTACGGAAAATATATAATTAGATTCTACCTTCTTCAACTCTTTGCTAGCATTTTCTCTTCCATGAGAAATCAGCTTCAGTTCCTTTAGAATTGCTACGTTCGTTTCATACTCAGAAGGACTGAGCGGACTTGGAGTAGAAAATAGTCGATTGGAACCTTGGAATCCTATAGGAAACAAAATATGAAAAATTATAGTAACAGTTGAATATAAAAAGTATATGTCTATTACCGCATTTCGCCAATGAGCATTAGAATGAGTCAAAACTCGTTGCAAAAATGATTGCAACCAAAACTTGTAACGGATCTTACATACAATGAACCAGTCTATGTTGTTACTTAACACTACTAAAATTTACTTTATTTTATCATAGTACTATGTTACAGATATAACACATATCTCAGCATCATTGCATGAGATAATGGTGTAACTCATGATAATAAAAAAAACAACCTGACATGCTTTCTACAAATTATATTCTTAATGTATAAAAACCCTTTATAGAAATAATAAGTTAGTTTTTTTAATGGGTTATCATTTAATGTCATTAGTATTAAGTATTACTTGTTTACATCCGTTACACATACTGCACGAGTAGGAAATGCAAGTCGGAAATATGTATTTCCTATTCATGTTTTAAAAACCTTGGCATTTGTCAATATGTATTTTCAATATGTTCTCTCACGTTCTTGAGTACCCAAATTTACTAACACCATAAACTTGGATCGAATAAGTAAAAAGAATTTAATATCAGTTTAAAGCAAGTACAAGTACAAGTGATAACGCTTAAATAACTTTACTTTTCAACTTTTACAACTTCCCTATGAAAATTCTATGAATATTTTAAGACACGTTACAACATAATCATAAAAATTACGATAAAAATATGTTGCACATTACTTTATTGATACGTTAGATATTGCATATTACTGTTCTATCATATTGAATACAAATCATTACTTTCATTTTTCAATGATTTGTTGCTTTCAAAACATAATGAAAAACATTCACCTGGGACCAAGACAGGTATAAATTTCATAGACTGGTATTATAGTAACATAGTATCATAAAATTACTAATTTTATCATTCTATTATTGCTATGTTAAGTAAGATTCAATGATTTGCATCAATGAAATATCACTTTGCTTTCAACCACATAAAAAAATTGTACACAGTTTTACCCCAGGACAACATATTTGCCATAGCTTGAATGTTAGCACTTTTATTTTAGTTTAATTCCACGTTGTTTCACTTCTTGAACAATACCATTCCTTCAAATCAATCTAAATTAACAAACTGCACTAAAACAAAACGCTACAGTACTATTTCAACAAAATAAACAACAAGTAAAAAAAAACTTATTACTATCTTTTTACCTGACCAATGACATAACATACCAATAGTTTTAATGTACAGATTGTACAGATCCATGTTGTTGTTTGTTTTTTTCAGTTATCTGTGCATCAAAAGAATACCTCAATTCGTCAAAAACCAAACTAAAAATTATGAATAAATTAACAAAGAAAAATGTATAGTCGCTGTTACATTACACATGATAGATATTAATATTATACTTATATGTATGTATACAGATCATAGTTATACGTATATAGGAAAAACCTACTACATGAAATAGAAGGAAGTCAAGTTTTTACAGCTGTTTACTTTGGCCAGGTTTTTCGAGCCTAATTTTTCCGAAAGCTATGGAATCATCACCTTTGGCATGCATCAAGCAATTGATCCGAGATGGATCGATAACCACGACACTATGTGCTTACTGCTATATCCACAAATCCAAAAATCACGTTTTTGTCATGCAATAAGAAACTTGAGAAAAGAGGAATTGCTGGCGATATTTCACGCTCGATCTGGTGCAATTAAACAACATTAGCTGGTTCTGGAGCTGGAGAAAAAAATAATTGTGGATGATATCCTGTTCAACCTCAATAGGGAGAAATTTTGCAGGTAACAACAACAAGTTATCTGCTCAACTGCTCCAGGGCCCTGAGCTCAATCTTTATCTTCTTGGGATTGGACAAACGAAAGTCGAATGGCAACAACAGTCAACTAAACCTCCAGGGAAAAATAGCCCACCCCAAACTTGCCACAGACCAAACTCACTCACCCACTGCAGATGAGAAAAAGTGCAAGAACCTTCCATGGTCAAAGTTGATTGGTGAAAAAAAAAATGTGTATATGAAATTTTTTTTAAAAAAAAATATCTAGTTTTGTATACAATATTTAATCCAACAGCAGTGGAAAACAATGAAAAAAAATTTTTTTTTAAATAAAATGTACCATAAACGTGAAATTTTGGACCGAATTTTAATGTGAATGATGTAAGATGTCATGATGTCATGCATCTGAAAACCATTGTTCCTTAATTCCAATGTCAACTCGGTTATAGCATGATGAGTTATAGAGCCTACATATAGTGGATGTCACTTATTGCAATCAATCTGCTAAACTGTCAATAAGATACACTTTAACAAAAAATAAATATATACATGTATATTAATGTCCTCACTTTACATAATACTATAGTTTAAGCCAATAGCAATAAACAACATTGCTATAAAAACTAATAACTATATATAAGATGAATGATGTTCAGCATATACAAAACTCGCATAAATCGAGAACTTCCTAGTTCCTTTAGATGCAGCACAGAACTAGCTGAATTCCAGTCAAATAATAATAATGTGTCTAGAAGTTAGCCAATCAATAATCACAAAAAAATTCATAAACATTCTGATTCACTCTGGAGATCCTCTTTTACACTCATCTTTGTTTACTCATCCATTTTTGTGATGGTGAACCCCTAACCAAACCCTGTGGTTCATTCATAATTCATATTGGTATGATAAACTACAGGGTGTCCCAAAAGTCTGACCCCATAGTATAAAACCCTAGATTTTTTTAAATTTGATTTATCAATTATCAGTTGATTTATCGGCTTGTTCAAAATCACATCTAACGCATTTTCGAATGCATGCAATACAAGACTGTTCAGTATTTCTACACATTCTATGGGGTCAGACGTTTGGAACACACTGTAATGAACTATAATGAACCATTGTTATTTTCCATTACACAGTTCACTGTTATAATTAGCCCCCTTGGATAATATTGTTTACACATTTATGTGATGGTGAATCTCATAGATTTAAAGTGTGTGATACACACATACAAAGAAAATTATATAGTTTTAGAAGATAATGATTTTCCTGACATCCATACAAATGGCATAATATATTATTCTCAATCTATTTGAATCAATTAGATGTTGAGTTTCAAATACCCAAAATGATACAATGAAGAATATTTGCAGAATGACTACAACTTGGTTTCCATTGTTTCTGTTTATGTTTTTCATTTCCATTAACCATTCTTCTCATATTTGCTTGTGTGAACCTTGCATAATTTATAACACAATCATCTTCAGATTCTGAAGTTCAGAAGGTCTTCTTGCTATAAGTCCGATGTTATTAGAATCCGTAGGTGTGCAATGTGAAACTCGTTTGAATGTGTGAAAGAGAATTTAACGCGATTTACGAGTGGGACGATGACGAGATGATGAGTGGGATGAGAGCGAGAAAATCGTTCTACATAATCTGAATGAATCAGCTTCTGGTCGATATTTCACTGAGATTCAGTGAGAAGCGCTGATAAAGGAATGTTCCACGAGATCGCGAAAAAAGCCAGTAAACTTTAACAAAGACAATACAATTAAACTTATAATAAAAACACTGTAAGTGGCCTGTGTGTGGGTACTAACATTGCAACATTGATGAAACATCGTTTAGGTTACTGTACCGATGAGTATTTTATTTGGGGCAAAGTATGAGTTTCTATTGTACTTCTTTGAATATGTTACTGGCAATGTATAGAATTCAAGTATTCTATAGAATGCCAACCCTAGCTTAGGCAAGGTATAAAATTAACAATGGAATAGTTACGTCAAGCAAGACATTAGATTCGGCTTAAATTTAAGCTTAAATTTGGATTTAATTTTGTATTTGGAGAAAATGTAGTTTACTAACCTAAACAGCTCAAGAGATGTTATTTTAATAATTTTATACTTTGCCAAAAGAAGCTGTAACAGATAATATGTAATAATTATACTTTTTATATAACTTTACGAGTGAGCTGGAAATTGAACATATACTGCATATAAATCTACAATCGTTTATGAAAATAGTCCAATGCGCCAAAAAACGCATAAAACGATAGCTGCATAAGTACTTTGCATAAATAAAAAGTTACATAAGTTCAATGTAAAAAAAAAATCGCACATAAAAATAAATGACTCTAAAATTGCAGAAATCAAATATGGATTACTCAACGCTCGCATAAATCAAATAACTCAACAATCTGTAGGCTATGTAATTTCAATATAATCATTGCCATACCTATAGAGCTATGGATAATATTTATTAAGCAATTGGTTGTAAATTAATTTTATACATACATATTGTTCATTAAATGTTCAATTTTTTTAACGAACATCTTTTCTAAATACTGTAGCCTACCGGTACCACCAAATGGTGCATATAAAATGAAATTCCAGATTATCTGAATATTTGTTTATCCGAAATGAGCTTTGTTCCATTACATTCCAATAATCGAGTTTGTAGTGTACATTGCCTGTACTGTAACCTATACAGTAACTTACTTCATTTGTTTTATAACTTTTTTAATTCTGAACTTTACACTTGAGTATGTCAACAAAACTTAATTAAATGCAAAATATTTTATCTTTTTTTCTCATTAATTGCCACATGCTAGATAACAAAACTTTCACACTTTAATAGTGGTCTACATTTTTAGTGTATAATTAATTATGACACATTTAATTGCTTCCTAGTAAAATTAAACATAATGTCTCACGCAAAGTTTAAAGAACGAGAGAAAAAAAAACGAGTACGATCTATTCTTGGAGTTTTGCAATGAAATCCCATTAATTTCTTTAATGTTGAAGGTGAAAAAAAAATCATAATCGGTAGTGTCGAGGCAGTTGAACCATACATAAAGTTTCTACTTTCCCTTCTTGTAATAAAAATCCTATGTAACAGTTGGTATTAGGATTGTCAATGTTTTCAGACCGTGCCAGGCAACCATTGAGCAAAGCTTGCCATAAATTTTTGTGTGAAACAGTAAAAACATTAACTGGAATGACAAAAATAAACACACTTTTTTTTTCATGTATGTCATTGATTTTCACTTTCCCACCCCTTGAAAACAGAACCTACAAAAAATATTCACAACGTCATTCCTAAAATACAACATGTAACAGAAGTGTAACGAAAATACGTTGTTTTGTTACTTGGTACTGGTTTATGAGGTTTGTTATATTTTGTTTTGATTACTAGAATTTATTTATTTTTCAATTTCACAAATGTATTAAAAAGCAATTGGTAAATAACATTATTGAAATTGCCCTCCAGCTTTAGTTGAATCTTATACTAATAGATGGCGTTACTTTCACCATAGATAATATTTCCTTCACAAATAGATGGCAAAACAGTAATATGTGGTACGTAATTAGTATATTATTAAAATTTACTTTATAATAACATTATACTTTATTATTATTATTATACTTTAATATTGCTTAACCCAATGGCACCTTTCAATAGGGTGTGAACTTCAAACCTTTTGAAGTTCCAAAAAATGGACATTCAAAGAATCACATGTTAGCTATATAGTGCAAATTTGATTGTCATTTTATGTAGTGTGAGTCTGATTTCTATAGTAATCTGTAGTACTTATTATTTATTTATAATGTTAAAATGGTAGGTCCAGGTCTGTCACAGAGATGATATACATTGAAATTGAGACTTAATTTTTCTCAAAAAAATTGCAAATGTTTCTGGAATTTTAGTATTTTTTGGAGAAATCTATCCATTATTTTGAAATAAAGGACATTTTGCATCCTTTATCACTTCGGTAAAGAACGAAAGACAAATTGTTTAAATAGTACGATGTCCTTTAAAATAAAGGACGGGTAGCAGCCCTACCTTTCAACGTTCAAAAAGTGCTACAAGTGAATTTCATAAGAAAAGTTACCCTCAAACACATTCCTTCATTACACGATGTTTCTAAAGCAGGGTGAAAGCATAATAGAAAGTCAGATTAGTTCTTAATCTATGGTAAAAAAAAAGTTTTAAAAATTCAACTGTTATTTAATCTGAAACTATTAATTTGGAAATATTAATCATCCAGAATGGCTCATATCGCAAGTATTCTAGATTTGAAGTTGTCGAACTGTATCAATGGACTATTAATCTTCCAGAAAATCGAATTATATAGCATTTCCAATTATCCCAATTTGGCCATATAACGAAGCTTGTGCTGTACTGCGACTAAATTGCGAACTGTCAATTATTGGGTTCCGATACTTATAAGCTTTGTAAGACCAACAAACGTATTTACGAGACCAGACTATAACAGTTTATACACCTAATATTAGTTTATCACTGGCAATATTATTGCAATGCCAATGTGAAATGTCTATTTAACATATACAAATAAGAAATATCTCTAAAAAATTATTTCGCAAACCACTGAAGCAATTTCCTCAATAGTTCCTGAATAAATTCATCCACAAACGACAAAGTATATTTTATCATAAAATTCTTTGAACTTTTTCATGTCACATTACTACAAAAAATAAGAATTAAAATATTCCTTGTACTATTCATTGTTATTGTACATTACAAAAAAGCACATTAACATAAAGCTTTACATGATTGTCAAGTACGGATACGTTTGGTATGACATGACAACTCAAATCATGCAGAACTTTTATAGCTACCTTAAAATTTACCAATTTTAATGGGAAAACAATTTTTCCTAAATTTAAGTCATATGTTGTCATGGTTTTTATAGCTTGTTTATTACTCAAGTTTGCTAGGGTGTGTCACAACTCCAATTAATTTTAGAAATCGATTACCAAACAAATTTTCAGGAATTAATAATTTTATGCTTAACAGGTTAATTACTTTATTTTGATAAGAAAAAAATAATAAATTTTTAACAACAAATATTTTGTTGTTAATTATTGGACCATTCAAGCAAGGGAATATATGCTATTTAAACTAGTGATGGGTCGAATCCTAAATTTTCTCGAATCCAAACCAGAATCCTGAAAGGTTCTCGAATTCCCCGAATCTCTCGAATGTGGAATCTTTTATATAAGAATGAGAAAGAATAATTAGGAAATAAAGAAAAATGACTTCTAATTAAAATTAAAAATGTTTAATCAAAACAAATTTGAAATGTAAAAAAATAATTTAGGATATAGTTTTCAAAAACATTTAAGTTTTCAATAAGAAAATACAAACATATTAATTATGAAATATTAATAATAAGTTCACATGTTTGACATTTAAATTTAATAACTTGCAGTAACAAAACATTTTTAAATCGCAAAGTGTAGATTGCGAGGATAATTTCAAGTGTTAATTTAAAATTTGTTTTGTTAGTGAACGCTTTTGTTAGACGTCAATGGATTTAAAACTTATTTTTCTAAAGTTTGATAGGTTAGGATTCGAAAGATTCCTTTGACGAAAAAAGCCCAAAGATTCGAGTTTTCGAATCTCGAATATTTTTCAAGATTCAAGGGTTCGAGGATTCGAATGGCCCATTCCTAATTTTAAACACTTTGCTACCTATAATTATAGTTGTCTGTTGTACAGTACTTCTTGGAATATACTGTATAAGGTGATTGTCTTCTGCATTTAACATACTAAAAACCTACTTGGCCACAATATTAGATCACCCAGAATCTTTCATTACCAAACACATGTTGTATACCCATAGACTGAAAATAAATGTACTGTATCTTCTTAGTCAATGGTATAACAGATGCCTACTTGCAGTTCTTCTCTAGACTTGGTCATTCTAGTTTAGTCTAAATACTAACAATATTGTACCTAACAAAATACAAAGATATAGCTCACTACTACTCAAAAAATTCATTTCTTTTATTATCAATAATCCTCTTCCTGGTTCATTTCAACTCCTTGTACACCACAACCATTTAAGTATGTACACAGTACTGCATATGAAATACTATTTTTCTCAATTTATCATTTTTCTTTCTTAAGAAAACTGACATTCATATTTATAAAATGAGCTTGAACGATTCATTTTCCAAGACATGAAACCTCATTAACATGGTAAAACAAAACTTCATTCATGGAATTTTGAAGCAAATGAAATACCCCCTCCCCCCAAAAAAAGTAGTGTTATATAACAACAGAACTGGGGCCAGACAAAATTCAATCAATACCAAAGACCAGTGCCACCTTTCTATGGAGGGAAGAAGTGGTGAAAATGTTGACCATTGTTATTTTTAATAAACCACCACCTTTAATAATAAGTTTTATACGATAAAAACTGACCAGATAGTGAACTCCCACAGACGTACAAAACAACGCAAATAAAACCCATCTAATTTTCAACAAAATTGAACATATCCAAGCTTACCGAAGTTCTTGTGTGCCGATGGCAGAAGATCGAGTGAAAAGGATTCTGTAATAGAAAAAAAAATCTTTTAAAACCAGTAAATCAACTATATCAAGAAATCAGTGTGTTGTTGAAATGTAATAGCTGTCAAATTATATATCAAATTACAGTAACTAACATACACAATATAAAAAAATTAAAAAGTACACTTTTCGACAATGACGATTTACCATTTTTCTGCCATTCAAATTCATTCCTTCATCCTGTTAGCTTTCAGTCAATGAACATATACAAGGTGTTCTAAAGATTTTTTTGATCTTTTGAAACTCTCAGATCAAAATTACAAATAAACTCTTGTTGCTTTTGTATTTTAGACTTTGTCATATAAATCTTAACGTAATTTGAAGGTGTCAATAGAGTTAAATCAGACAACATACGAATATATTTTTAAAAAATGTATTTTTGGGTAAGAATCAATTTCAACAAGCTGTTTCGAAATTTAGAACCAATTGAAATTTTTGATGTATCAATCATATAGTGGTGAACACTTTTACTGTATTCGTACAATACAGTAGAAACTGTGATATCTAGTACGTATGTGTAAAAAATATATATCCGATAACCCAATATTCTGCATAACCGATACAATATATATATATACATATATATTTTTAAAAATAACATAAAATCGTACTTGTAATAATATAAAAATTTATTCACCAGTTTTTTTGTGTCAATTCAGTTAACAGTTTGTACTGCCAAGTACTACTAAAAAAAAGTTCGCCATAAATCTTAACTTTTTTGTAATGCAGACTAACTACAAAATGCAAATAAAAACGTTTATATAAAGCACATTTTTTCCTTATTTTTTAATTTCAAGTTTAATTTGATTTGGTAAATTATAAGACAAGGTTCTAATATATATACAACAGGTTAAATTTTCCAGTACTATGCGATATACGAATGAACAAAAAAACGTGATATTACTTGTCAATTCAGTCAAAATTTCTATTTTAATTTGAAATAGAAATTATTAAAAGACAAGGTTCTAATAAATATTTGTAGTTGAATTTTCCACCAGCATTTTATATACGAATAAAACAAAATGAACAATAATAATCTCCTAGCAAATACTGTACGATATTGCATTACTTTTCAAATTCAGCCAAATTTATGTTTCCACATTTGAAAGAGCTAACTATATATATAAAAAACTACAAAATTTTTGGCAAATATAAATTTCTGGTCAATCATTTTCAGTAATTTTGAATGGAAAGCAAAGATTAAAAACCTTTGCTTCAATTCAAAATCCAGATATTGGGATGCTTTCCATTGAAAATTATTAATTTCCTAGTGTCAAGGTGTTACTACCACCTTGGGGGTAAACTGCACAGTGTTCTAATTCTATGTATGTACGAATATTTGAATTTAAGATTTCAGCTTCTAGTATAATTGAAGAACTTGATGTAAAAGAGTGTTAAGTAACATTTTTACAATTTCGAGGAAAAGGCGTTCAGAGATCTGAACTTGTTGTCTATGAGCTACTTCACACTTCTTGTACTATAATACCTTTGAATATATTGTTGTGTTACTCAAAACCATTCGTTAGAAGGTAGAATTGCACCTAACCACATTCGAAAGTGCTTCTCATTCATTTATGACAAAAATGTTACTTAACACCCTTTTACATCGGGCCCTTCAATTACTACACGATATTAATTCAAAAACTAATATAAATTTCTGGATTAAATTTTCAGCTTTTCCGGTGCTATGTAAACGAAATTAAAAAAAAAAACATTGTTTCCTTCGACATACCACTGCTATGCGTAACACTCATTCATTTTACTCAGCTTTAAAGCAACGGAATGTCAAAACACGTAAAAGACAAAATGTATGTATTTTGAATAGCATCACCAGGAGGAAAAAGTCTCGACAACAACAACATCACCCACCATGAGGGCGTCGGGAAGACGTCTGACCCTGCCGCCTGAGCCTGGGCCGTTGCTCCGACAGCCCTTCTCCTCCTCCTTCGGAGGAACGCTTGAATGCAGAATGGTGCGCCACGGCTGCTGCTGATACGCTTACCACCTTTAACAGATGGTATTTCCAGCAATATGTAATAACCACTACATCCTCAAGTATCTACAAATCGGGCTACCAGGCAGCATCTTAGTCGATCATGGAAGATGAACAATCATCTTCACATTTATCGATAAATGATGCTGCTGCATCCTCATTGTGCTGATTGGATCAATGTGAGGAAGACAGAAAATCCAACCATGGATACAAAAATAAAAAAAAATAAAAAACGGAACTTCCTATTCCGACAATAAGATCATAAGGATCTCCCAATGTTAAGTTCTCCATCCGCATCCATGGGCAGAAAAAAGCTCTGCGCGACAGGGCCACCAGAGTAGGTAACTAGGATAGAACCCTAATATTGATGAAATTGTCGCAAAATCCATGTTGAGATGCTACATATTTTTACAAATGGATTGTCAATAATTGGTATTGACTACCGTGATGTCGAATGCCAACGCACACGGTAGTTTATGTGGATGAAGTGGCAATGGATGCGGAGATCGGATTTGTGTTGTTCCTGGAGGGAAAAAAAAAGAATCCTGGGAAGTGAGTGATGCTGCCACCTGGAGCGATGACTGCACATTTTACCCATCTTTTCAAGTAAAATCGACTCAGAATTACAGAATCTCACTACTCCTTAACCATGTTCGATTAAGCTATTAGAAGTACAGCAAGACGTGTGGATAAATTCACTTTGGTGGTTTCCGCACACATAAGGTCAAAAACAACGATAGTACTATGCTAAAAAAGTATTATACTGTCACGTGTATATACAGGGGTGATTCAAAACTTCTTGGCAAAGCAGTAGGGCAGGATGGACCATAATAAACAATAAAGGTCATATGAACCTACAGTGTGTCTGAGAATACTTCGTTTTTAGTAACAACAGTAGTTTGGCCCATTGATTGTAATGCAAACCCTGGCGTCAACAAGTCACTAATAATACAAGGATATGCATAACCAATGGTCCAAACCATGGTCTGTACATCGGTCTGCACATTGGTCCACGTGGCCTTTTTTTGCTTAGTTTTGGTGTTCCCTTTAAAGTTTTGCCAGTTGAATCACCCTGTCATGTTTGTTATTATTATATTTGTTCGTATATATTACCGTATTATATAAATTATCTTTAGTTATTATATATTACCTTCTCATATATAGAGTATATTATAATATATATTTATTAAATATAAATATTAGCAATCCCGAAGTTTACTTTGCTAAATGGCCATGGCGTTGCATCTTCATAATGGCATAGGTAATCTCAGAGTTTACGTTGCTAAATGACAGCAATGCTATGATGAAATGATGAAAAAACAAAAAACCTTATACTGAATCATTAACGAGTATATAACATGATTCAACAGTCATACATTTAATACGTTCTTTATTAAATTTTCAACTAATTTAACCTAGACTCAACTCCCATAAGTGTAGACGAAATGCTGTAATTTAGCAATGTAAACTAAGTAGCCTAAAACTAACATAAAAAATTATCCAACAATACACCATACCATCATATCAATTTTGCTATGGAGAAAAAGTGATTTTACAGTAGTTGTTAGGCAACTTTAAATTAGTATAAATTAACCATGCAGACAATTAAATTCACTTTTGTTGCATAGCAAAATTGATATGCAGTGAAGCTACTGCAGCAGTATGATACTTTGTGTGGTGTATTGATATATCCTATTTACTTATATCAGTAAATAGAATACCATGATAGTACGTACTGATCTTGTTTTGTTTTACCTATACTGTACTAGTATTCGTTTCTTATTTAGGTTATAAACTTGCAACATTATAAAGAATTAAAGTAACGTTTTTTTATGCACTCCTCTCTGGCACCCCTCTGTGTAAGGAATGGCCGGATTAGTAAAAGTCTTTTACCTAGAAATTTTCACATCTCCCATAAATTACTGTCAACAATCTTACCAAAACTTTGATAAGTTTAATAATCAGTATGTTTCTATTTTATAGTGTCCACATCAATTTGTTTTTTATTATCCATTTTCCGCGATACAGTGGACTTCATTCAATTCAGTTTAGATTTGATGTTAAAAAAGTTTCATTTTATGGTAGTTGAATTTTTCAATTGAATTAACAAACAAACAAAATTGAACTGTGGTATAAAAGAATCCTTGTTTACACCTAAGGTTTTCGACACTGCATAGTTAAGTTGATTCGGTAATCTTGTCTTTTTGAGTTAATGTATTATATTATAACTAGCATTAAGCCCCATGCTTGGCACGGGTACCATTGTGCTTCTCATGGTAAGGTTGAAAAACAACAAATTTACAAAACCATTTTAACTACTACTTTTCCTTCGAACTATAATAATTCGTATCCATACAGTTCCATTGATCATTGAAATGACCTGCCCCCTAATTTATGTCCGAAAAAATCTTTTTAAAAACTCCAATTTAAAAAGTTGGAATGGAACGAGATGAAATCATTGGTTCTTTGTTGTACATTGTTTTACTTGAATCCATTTTTTAATAACATCGGAATGTTTGCATTTTAGATTAAAAAATACAGCACCTAACACAATGATACATATCTTTATAGTGGCAGCCGAATTTCATGTTAATTCCAAAAATTAAAATTCATCCATTGTTGCAGTTATTGTTTAAAGCTTTGTTTAAACTATGCATTTGATAAAAGCAGTTCGGCTTGTTTCACCCCCCCCCCCATGACAATATCCGGTAGCCAAAGGTTTTGCACACCAATTCTGAGCACATTTTGAACAAAATTACTGTACAAAGTACAGTAGTACTTTTTTCACGAATTAGTTGACACATAAGAAAAAAACCTTAAATGCTGTATTCATTATTCATTGTTAAAACATGGAGATAAATGATGTCATAAAAAAATAAACAAGATCCAAAAAACGAATAACTTATCTTGTCTCGCACTAGTATTATTCTTCCACCTAATAACTTCAGACATGTACTGTAGTTAAAAAGAAAAAGAAATCCTTGAAAAAACATGTGTCAAATAATCTACCAACAAACTAATGATTAATTGTCAACATTATACTTAAGGTATTACCCTACATTTGTCATGCATGCTTAAAACCACAATTGAACATGTCAGCAACCCAATAAGTCAACTTCTAGGGTAGAAGTTCTGGCAGTTGAAACCTCTTGGAACTACAGTGGAACGTCGATTATCCGAATGTCGGTTATCTGAACATGTGGAGATGCACAGGTATTACACTTAAAGAAGTTGCTCCAGTCATATGTTGTACAGTGGCAAGCGTTCGGTTTGAGCTTATTTATTTTACTTTTTTACGGTTAAATAAAATGCTGAAGCAGAAGCAAACAGTATTACCCACGAAAGACAAATTTACAATAACCGAAAAGCCTTAAAGAAAAGAAAACTTGATTTTTTTTTTCAACTCTTGTAGAATACATACAGTATATGTGAGACTATGTATGTAATAAAATATGTATACTGTCGTACTTGTAAACATAGAAATGTTTACAGGAACTACAGTATATGTACAATGTACATGAACTTAATGTCAGACTATGCGAACAAATGGCTTTTATGAACACCTATGTCTCCCAATTAGTTCGAATTATCGACGTTCTATTCTACTATAAGTCAATTTTTCTCATGGAAGGTCCCCCATTTTAGTATGAAATACTATGATCCCCAGATCATATTTATAGTGACAATTGTATTTATTTTCAAAGTAACTTGTTTAAATGACAAATAGTAAGGTTAGCATTAGCACTTATTATTCAAGGTGACATTAGAACACTGGGAAAAGTACAAGTCATCAATAACCATTTTATAATACTAGTAAAAACCCATCAATCGACTAACACCTGCCGACATCTGATGACAAAAATGAAAACTGTGTAATTAAATTTAAATTGAGCCCATGAGCTATAGGTATTCATAGACTTATATTAGCAAATCTTTATTACCAAACGTAGTAAGGTCTATGTTTTAAGAAGACAAAATGGCATTTAACTGTGTGTTTGTTAATGTTGTGATAAGTTGTGAACGCTTTACCAGATTTAGTTCAAACTTGCACAATTCATTCAGAAGTGGTTCCCACAAAAATGATTAAACTCTGGTTGCAACCGCACTTTATTACTACTCATGTTACTACTTTTAGTTTACTACGTGTTTTGTAATTTTTCATTTGTATATGCCACATTGGTGCAGTGGTGTGCATGCTACTAGGATCATACATAATCCAAAGGTTCTCTGGTCAAACTTGCACAGTGTTGATTTTTTCCGTTTATTGATTAATTTATTTTTGTTCCTTTATCTGTTATGTTAGTTCAAATTTCTGGTACTGTTTTATTTTTTTAGTGAGGTCTATTGTTCAAAGAACTAGTAATAGTAGATGACGAACTTCATAATCATGTACACAAGATTAATTGTACATTTGAAAATACTGTACTCTGTTTGGTCTAAAGTGCTATACAAGTTCATAAAAAACAAGTTCTAACAAGTTTTGTAGTTGAACTGTAAGTTAGTTGAGAAAAGAAACGCACCTTTGGACCATTAAAACTGATTCACAATATCGGAATGACATGTTTTGGACATTGATGCCTCTTCTCAAGCTAAATCGAGACAACGTATAGTAAATATAAACAGTTTCTTAGAATTCTATTGTAACTCATGTTTCATCAAGTTTTTGACAGATTAAATGCAAAAAATAAACGAAAAATTATTTTCATTGTCATCATCATGCTATCAACGACCCAAATCAACTTTTAATTGACAAGCACATTCTGCTCTGCTCAATGTCTGTACTACAGTAACTAATTAATCTTAGCTCACCCATTAATTGAAGGATTGAGTGAAAAAAGATGCGTATGCCAAATAAACCAAATTCTTGCCAAATTGTTATTTTAGACATTCTTTACTTTCTAATGCACTTTTCATCGAATGTGAATAAAATGTTGTAAGAAAACAATACAGGTGTAGGAGTGTTTTTTGCCAATCACTATGAACATATTTCACACATTAGTGTGGAGGTAAAATGTTTTCATGTGATTTTGCAGACACCCCTTTTACACTCAACCTTTCAATTGAGAATTAAAATTTGAAATCACCATAGGACCAAAATTCTCCCCCCTCCCACGTTTCATGTAACAGTGGTGTGGTACACACTATACCAAAGTACCCAAGTATAGTACACATGCTTAGAGACCAGATTTAGTCCTAGGAATCAGTGCTTTGAATTTGATTTGCAAAATTGTAAGTTACCTTATCCATTTTTGACACAACACACTTATAGTTCGACACTTAAGTAATTAAAAAAAAACTTGGTTTTTTGGTACAACCTTTCAGTACTTGTTGCTTTGTTTCATGTTTTTTTACACTCAACAATGAGAGTTAATTATATGTAGTAAACTATGCATAATATGTATTATACATATGTATAATATGTATTAAACATATGTATAATATGTATTATACATGCATACTGTATATGTATGTATGTTTATTTACAACAATGGGAAACGAACATGTGGTTCAGAGCATTAGAAACACTATTCCTGAAAAAAACGACTTTTACTGCCAATAGCTCAGAATTGAGACGACATTGATTCCTCAAAATATGATAGATTCAATTGTCACGTGGGACTAATCTGTGCACCAAATTTTCAAGTCCCTACCACACATGGAACCTGGTTAAAAATGACATCTACGATTTCATACATTGAAACCTTTTGAAAACCGTTTAGGACGACAGGTCAAGTTAAAAAGAAGCTTGTGAAAAAAAAAGAAACTGTAAAAATTATACCTCAACGATACAACAGCATTAGCAATTATACTAGGCTTAGCACTTAGTATAAATTAGAACCAAATTGACCATTGAATGTCATGTAACAGTGATACATAAAACATTATGCCAAAGTACAAATGAACAGACTAGATTCAGGTGGTATCCTAGGGATCAAAGAGATTTTTAACTTGATTTGCAAAGGTGTAACAACTAATTGATACATAAAAAACAAACAAACACCATTCGTATGATTTAACTTGTAACCACTATATAGGACCGAAGAACTAAATTGAGTTGTGTGCGACAGTATATATGCGATATAATAAAGTACTAGTAATCAGAGACCAGATTCTGATCTGAAATGGGAGAGTATCAACGAGATTTAAACTTAATTTACTAAATTGTACAGTTGACTACTGTACCAACATTTGACATACCAAACGTCAAACTTGAACAAATTTACAGAATACACATGATCGATACATCATCATGTGCATTTGTACCAAACGAGCAAGCTGTGCTTAGTTCCTCTTAGGATCAGCAATTTAGTTGATGAGACGAGCCGCTTACCTAAGCAGCTTTCATTCTATCATAAATTCATATTTTAAATTTAGCACCCACATTGAAGACATTAACACAAGCCAAAATCCTTAAATGGGGGTGAATTTTGTGTACCGTTTTGGATGAATTCGTCAGCTGCATGGCACATTGCCATCATCTCTAGTACTATGTAGCCGACAATGACTACTGAAGAGGAACCTTTCGAATCAACTAACTTTTTTTCTCTTCTTTTTCAGTAGTAGCCTACACCTCCATTGCAAAAGTTCATTGTGAAATGACTTACTCCAATTGCAACAAACAAAATTTTCATTCAGTCACTGATCGAATCAAAAAATCACCATAAAAAAATGAAGATCAAAAGCCACTGTAAGCTAATGAATGTGGATTCCTTCACAATGCTGCAGTTAAACTCTCACATGTCACTAAAAATTACTGTTTACAAAAACAATGGGAGTAATAATACACATCCATTTCTATGTAACACTTTTTTTTAACCATTTTATACATATATTCAAATAAATTTTCAATATCTTTACGTTTACGGTTGAAATTTTTGCTCCATAAAAAAATTAACTTCACCCTAGCATAGCCAATCATCATGGCACTAACATTAAAAAACACAAAACAACTGATACCACGCGTTGTCACAATGTTTGAATTACAACATATTGTTTGTTCATCACAAACGGGATATAAATAAAAAATTATTTCTTTTTCACCGAGGGAAATTTCCAGAAATAGGAAGCAAATTCAAGGCTGGTCCTGTGCTATATATTTGAACCTAGCTAAAAGTTAGTGATTCATAGGTGCTCCTGACCCGACAGTCAAAGTCTTTCGTGACATGAGTCACGTGCAATTACAAGATAGCTTCATTTCACCAATCTCTGTAAATCACAAAGTATACGGGGTGTGACAAATTATCTTCACACAAAAAAATAGCAATTTCAGATGATAAGAGTAGAAAATATTTTTATACAAAATACAGTAAAAATTGACCACTCAAGAGATTATCCGTAAATCAAAATTATTCAGTACATTTAACACAAAACTGAAATTCAGTACGAGTAGCTTGTAGTTGTTGTCCAGATAATATTTTTATTTCATATGATCTCAATTCAATTTTGAATTTATGCTATTTTTTTTTATTATTTTATGGTGTCTAAATTTCCAGTTGAATTAACAAAAAAAAATGACCGCAATTTTTTAAATCAATTTGTTTAATATTTCCATCTTTTTTTTAAAATATTGCTTAGGTTGATTATTTTAATATTTTATACAGCATATTCAATTCTATGAATAAGTACCACTTCAATAAAATAATTATTTAACTGATATTCATTATTCAACTGATATGCATAATTAATTCAACTGATATGCATAATTGACACTGATATGCATATGCATAATTATTCAACTGATATGCATAATGAAGCACTACTTAATATAATGTTTAAATGGTGTAAAAACAAAACGTTTATTTTTATATGTACTATAGCATAGTAATGCTTGATCCACCTTAATTCGCATTTCTAATCCGGAAGTCTGCATGGTTTGGCATGCCTATATTCATGAAAATTTATCCACATCTTAGAAAATAATAAGAAAAATAGAAAACAAAACAATTGTAAATAAATCCGAGTGACTAGGTAACACTTTAATCTAAATATCATTTCAATGAATGCAAAAGCTGATGCCAATTTTTTATACAGTACATTAAAAAAAATGTCAACTTGTCCATCAACTTAAACGTAATGTTTTGTAAACGCATTTGTTCAAGCATTATCGCACCAAAGTTTTGTGTAAGAAATGCACAATCAGTATAAAGTTCAGAAATCTGGCAGAACATATATCAATAGCAGATTAAAAAAAAAAAATCTATACTGGTTGATACTATACCATAACCAGATAATCAGAATCATTGGGACATGATCAATTCTGGATAAGTAATTTTTCAGATAACCGGCGTTTTTGGTTTTAAATAACAAACAAAAAAACCACCAGAATTGCTATATAATTTTAGTACACTGGCAGTGCCAATGAGCGGCTGAAATTTTATTCAGATGACTGACGAATTATTGGTGTTTTCATTTACTAGTAACTAGTGTTTCGGATTACTGATGTTTCCAGCTGTGAACTTTATCTGTGCTAATATAATAATTCATAAGTTTATTGAACAAACAAGCTATCATCACATAAACACAGCTGCACACTAACGAGCGCATCTTATTGTGTACAAAAAATATTTTTACACCATACACTTTCTGATTGATTACTAATGAATGAGTCATTAGGAACAGCCTTTAATATCCTTTAAAATAATTAAGACAATGTAAAAACTACTAAAGTCATGTAGATGTGAATACAATATAAAGAAACCACAAAGTATTCTTGGTCATCATTTATCATGTTTAATAGGTCGTTGCTCTTCTACACTGTCCAGTAACTATACAGGGTGTAGCAAAAACTTCAGCAAAATAACTGATGTTCACTTCTTGCATTATTACCATCGTCATGTTCCATTTCTCAATTGCTAGAAAAACCTACATCCATGCATTGCCTGCAGCATATACATACTGTAATACACAATATTGAGTTACATTTCACACGAATACATATACTATACACCATCTTTTACATTTCCCATGTAGGTTGCTAAACATCAATGCCTTCATTTTCCATGGGAAGTACTTAGTTTGTTTTTTTTATATAATTTTCTTCTTATGACTGATCATCTAAACTAAGGTTTCAGTACCTGAACAAATGACCCTCTTCGTGCATGGATTGGCACTTGATGCAGATGGCCAACCACTGAGAAGGAGAAAAAATACTCAAGACAAGCCTACAGGCCAAGGAACTTCCGTGGTTATGCTCTCTCAGGCATTCTACAAACCTCAAAAGGTCCAAAAACAGCAGAGAAAACAATCTTGCAGTTACGAAGCAATCAAGAGACCAATAGACAACAAACCTCGTATATTGTATTAATTGGTATTGATTGCATACTGATAACATTCTTCTTCGTGATGATTATAAACCACATCACCAGAAGACCATATCCAAACAAAAAGTAGAGCCTAACTTGAAATCAAGAAAAAGATAGTGTATGTTGGATGATGAACGTTTCTGCACTATGAACGGTGTATCCATTACCATTAGGTTATTCATACAAAGTTCTCAATTAACTCGAGTTTTATATACAGGGTGTTCCTAAAAGTCACGTCAAATTTTGCTGCAGATGCTACACATAACAAAAATGAAAAAAAAATCAAATAAAGCAATACAGGGTCAGCCAAAAAATTGTTACTTTCTTATGGTGAAAACAGTGCATGGTAAAAAGGCAAAGGTGATATCCATATACTGTACAGTACATTTCCATATCCATAATGGATAATGAAAATGCATATCCATGAATATGCATAATGGATATGAAGAACCATAATGGATATGTATATCCAAACCCATAAGAGAAATAGATAGTCATAATGGATACGGAAGTCCATAATGGACATATTGGACATGGATATGAAAATTTACTATATATGATATATGAATATATTACCTATGCCATTTTACCGAGTACTTTTTTCCCCATAAGAAAGTACCCATTTTTTTGACTGAGCGTGTAAAAATAAAAAAGCAATACGATAACAATATGAGCCCAAAAATGCATATACTCATTTGAATACCTACAGCGATTATGACAAAGGATCTATGCATTTATGTGACTTCATTCTGTGTTATCAATCGCACGAAGGAAGCAGACCCATGCTTATGAGGACGTTTTGCTTTGTTTTGTTGCATAGCATCTGAACAAAACTTAAAATTTGACTAAACCTTACAGAAACACCTTTTATACAATTTCTCTATAATGCAAAGAGAAGATTAGTTATTTAAAAAATCAAAAACCGACTGTGCATGAACTAAGGAATATAGTGTTTTGATTTTTATTCGTTTTTTAACAACAGCATATAGCTAGTGACACTCGATAGACTGCCGAATCCATAGACACTTAATTCATCAAAATCCATCCATCCTTTTAGCCTCTAGGAGGGTACCAAGCAGAATGGATATATGACATGTAGCATTCGCCATAATGGCATTTAGCATCCGCCATATTGATTTTTTGTTGACTATATATCTCAAGTGTCACTCGACACACTAAGACGAATCCATAGACACCTCCTTCATCAAAATTCATCGACTCGTTTAGTGTTAGTCTATAGGAGGATCTAAAGAATAATTTATATATGGCATGTAGCGATCATCATATTCGTTTTTAATAAACAGCGTGTAGCTAGTGTCACTCTAGAGACTAAGACGAATCCATAGACACCTAATTCATCAAAATTCATCAATCCGTTTAGCCTCTAGGAGAGTACCAAGCAGAATGGAATGGATATATAACATGTAGCATCTACCATATTGATTTTTTGGTGACGAAGTTTAGTCAGTGTTACTCGAGAGACTAAGACGATTCCATACACCTATTTCATCAAAATCCATCAAGCCGTTTAGTCTGTAGAAAATGAGAAACCAACAATGGATACATACATACAACCGAAAAACATAACCCTCCTTCTTAGAGAAGTAAAAAATCTCCCAGGTGTTCATTGTATGCAAAAAAGTTTCGCTATTATGCGAGATGCTGCACAAGTGACAATGCTTTTTATTCTGTCCTTTTTCTGATAAAGCATGGAATGTGAAATGAAGAATAGAAAAGATCTGACCCCAAAGACCTGTCAAATCAATCAATCAATGTCCTCCGAGTTTGGATAAAAAGTACAAATAGGATTCACAATGTTTTCATTTCATTGTACATGTGTCCATGATATCGACATTTCTGTCATTCTGATTATATTCAATTTCAAACTTATGCACTCACAATGTATGCACATGTCATATCCTCAGCATATGAAGAGAACAAAAAAAAGCAACAAATGAGTTATTAATTTGAGACAGCCCTTATGGTTTCAGAGTAACACTTGATATCTATAAAAAAAATACTTACTGACAGTAGCTAGATAGCTACAGCTAGCTTATGTGTATTTCATCAATAAATATCCTTGAACGTTCTACCATCCTCTTCCAAGAAAAAAAAATTGAAAAAAAAAAATAAACAGAAAAATAAAACACCCTTCAGGACCAGCCTCTTCCAAAATTTTATCAAACCATCCAATTTGTTACATTCTATATGCCTGTTAGTTTTTATAACTTTTTTCTAGAAAGAAACCATTAGAAGAGAGAAACGTGGGTAGTGAAATGAAATGAAAAACCTATTGTTTATGTAGGTAGGCCTACATCAGGGTAGGAATCTAGCTATTGATGTCAAACCAACGTTGAAAAACAAACCTCTCACAAGCTCTTATTAAAAGGTCTTGCTCACAATTCCAGGTTACACACCCACATACTAATGTGCAAATGAAAAAGAAAACTATCTTTAACCAATTTTTCTTACGCCATAGTGAACATTTCATTAAAAATCATTTCGCAGAATATTCATTATCGGACCTGCATACCTGTGCAGATCGCATTGCATCGTACAAACGCATTCATGATTTATCAAATTGAATTAGAACTATTTACTCATTCTATATACCTGATCAGCTTGCAACTGGAAAAACACATAGGTTCACTTGGATTCAGCAAACATCACAGAGCCTATGCTAACTGAAACAGTAACCAGAACTGCTATTTACATTACTTTGCTTTCTGTACTGACCATAATTCGAACCAAAGCTAAATCTCATCCACAATCAAAATTAAAATTATCTTTGAAGAATATGCTGTATACAATAAAAATGTAGACAAAACTAAAAACTAACCTCAACAAGTAAATTAAAAATTCTTTTTAAGCACATGCCTTATATATTGTGATATATAATGCAAATAAATACGAAATATGCAAATCAGTTAGCTGAATAACTGGTTCTCGATTAATGCGATCTTTAATTCAACGTTCGATTTATCCAATTTATGTTATATTGGACAAATGTTTTATGCAATTTTTGCTACATGTGTTTTTTTTATCATGCAATCTTTGAGCAATTCGATATTCGATTTTGAGTAATTCTAGTTTTGTAAATTGGGCCCTTGTTCAGTTTTCAATGGATAATTAGTTTCATTTCCGATTATATCAGGGGTTCTTAATCTGGGGTGCTGGCACTCCCAGGAGGTACAACACAGAGTGGACTTGGCACCTCGAAATCTGAGTCAGCAAGGAAAGTGAGATGCAGGAGCAAAGAAGTCATTGAATTTAATCTTCACTATTAGGATTAATTTTACTGTTTACAATTTTTTGGAACAAATTAAAATCCACCATAGCCTGAATCCCATGAATCAAATATCAAATTACTCAACGATCACATAAATTTAATTTCCCATAAATCGAAACGTGCAGAAATCAAAAGTGGATTTTTTGTATTATGTATGTACATGTATGTGATGTATATCTGTACATGGCAGTATCATGTACAGATATACAAGTACATTAAAAATGCTTTTTAAGAAGAGTATGCTTAAAAAGCATTTTTAATGTACTTGTTTATGATTTTTTGGTTTATACACCTTTATTGGTTTATACATCTATTGTGCTTCTGCTTATTAATTTTAGACTACTCAAATTAACGCACGAATTTCAACTCCTCAATAGTAGTATCCAAGTAATAGTCAAATTAAACCTTAAAAATGGTCTAAAAAAATTCGACTTTTACTCGAGTATATAAGGTGACTTTCTTTATATTTGCATTTTATGCACAAAGTTAAAAGCTTGCGTTTTAAATTTAAATTTTTCATCTGAAGTAGTTGAATTTGTGGTTCAAAAATTAGAAACTCTTCACCTGATATTACTTTTGAAGGGGATGCAAACGGTTAATCAAAGAGAATGCCAGCATAGAAAAAGTTGGTAACCCCTGGTTTATATGATCCAATATACTTTAAAATGCCTTTAGATGGCAGTGCACGTTGCTGACCAATTAGGAACTCCCATCACAAACTCACTCCCACTCACATGTGAAACTAATATAAAACCTATAAAAACAGACAATACAAGTTGACAACTCCTATTCGAAATCTTTAAGATGCCATCCATTATGTATAAGTGATTTTTCCAGATCACTGATTGTTTGTTTTTTGAAAATATATGCTAATTCACTCGCTATACATCTTGCTCTACAAAGTAAAGCCCTTTTATTCTTATTAAAAAAAAAGTAAATTTGTAATTTGTTCAAAATTAGTCATTTACCGCTTTTTTTACTATATCACTTTACCTTCAAAGTTCATCTGAGTAGTGAAAGTTGGTGAATGAAGGAGACACAAAGAAATAGCTTTAGTTCTTAAAGCAATTCTGTGGTATCTTAATAACTGCAAAATAACCGATCTTGCTTGTGGTATATATAGGTCTGACTTTCCAAAATTATTTCTGATTACTGGTGTTTTCAAAAATTCATTTGATGTACTGGTGTTTCCAGGTTACTGATTTTCAGATCCGAGCATCTTATTTCTTGACCTGTACAATGCTGCTTATTACAAAATACATGATAGGTGTGCAAAATATGAATTATTGCTCAGCCCCTGAGCAATAATTCAGATAACCAAGATAAAACTGCTTATAATTTTCTTTTTCGCTTCGTGAAACTACATTAACAGCTGAGGCATACTATTAAAGCCCCAGTGTGCTTTTCAACATTTTTACAGTATGTAAATCCATTATAACAACTGCACCAATGCAGATAAAAATCTTTCGAAACAAAGTTTGTTTAGTAGGCGGGTTTCTTAGAAGTATGTCTGGCACTTTACAGGGCAACCAGATTAAACATACAAGATATTACACATTAGCAGTGAAGAGAAATGAAATGTTGCAATTGTGAAATGCAATAATTCAAAGTATTGTGCTATATAAATAAAAAATCTCAATAATATTATCGATATTAGTAATAAAGTTGATACACTATTAGTAAACAAAAAGTGCTCACCTTTGTCCAAACTGTGTTTTGCGAGTTCTTCAACCTCAGAATCAGAAGTGTGAACAGTGGTTGTAGATTCTAAACAAAAATAAATAAAGAAATAAACACATTTAATCTACACTTAAATAAACAAAAAATATGAAAATAAATAATGTTAAGTGCAACAAAAAAAATAATAAATTATGTCCGTGACAATTACTCAATGTTTATTCTTTCAATGATTATAACTTTTTCTAATAAAATTTACTCATAAAGAGTTGAACTGGAATATGTATAAAAAATATTATAAATCAAAATTTAAAAAAAAATCAATATTATGATTTTTATTTATTTGTTACCGTATTTAAAAAAAATGAACAGAAAATTAGACTGGTTCAATTATAATCAGCTGTCAAGTTTTCGTGGATTACACTAACGATAACCACAAAACTTCAAGTTTAGATTTCAAAAGAAGAACCAAATTCATGATACAAGTTTCTCTACTTCCCTTTTGATATTACATATCAAAAATAATCGATAAATATTAATGCATACATATGATAGAATCGTGACAGACATCTGCTTTCTAGGAAAATCTTTTCACCTTATCTTTACTATCTTTGGAACTCATTTATATATGTATACACACATGTAGAATATGTATTTACCAAAGGGCATCAAGTTCAGTACCTACTGTATCTACTTTGATAAATAAGGTGCAATTACATGTACTTATTATTATGAAACGAGTCCAGTTATTCCTTATCTCATTACAACGTAAATCTATTTACTTGTGTACATTCAATTCTCATTGATCTGGCAGCATAGGGTGATTGAGTACAGTATATATCAATGTAGGGTAAATAAAGAATACACACACTTCAACGTTTCATCCCCTTCCCAGGGATTCGTTTAGATTTTTAAAACAGTCAGAAACTATATAAAAAAAGATAGGCTACCTGCTCATGAATACCCTGTTAAAACTCTACAAAGATGATTACCCTTATAACATTGACTCCTTTTCTAATTTAGTGCATAGCAGTTTTGCTAATTCCCAGATAATTTTTGTTATTATTTATCATACTGTACAGTTTTTCCCAAAACATGTATATGCTTACGCACAATATCAATTTGACAACTAATGTGTGTATACATTTTTGGTATACTCTATAGAGAACTCCTTATTTACAAAATAGATTCCAGGGTATAACACTACAAAATCGATTATCCGAATGTGATGGGACCAAGACTATTTCGGAAAAACGAGAATTCGCATAATCTGCAATTTCAATGTATATGAGGTGTGTCTAAAAAATAAGTGGACTAAATTTTTATTTAAATATCTTTATCTAATTGTTATAAAATGCAAAATCTGCCTCCTCCTCACCAGTTATGTTTCTATAGAAACAACCAAAACGAAATGAAACGAAATAAAAAATAAATACTCTAATTGTAACGAATATTGAGTTGAATGAATAACTGTAACGAATATTGCGACAGCAATATGAGATATGACAGACAACATGAGCAATATGACAGCAATAAACAACTTTCCCGTCATTTATGACAGCCTGGCGGGCTATTTACTAGTATATATATATTTCGCTAACATAGAGTCGTAAACCCTATGTTCTAAATCCACGCAGGTTTTCTATAGCAACCAGGGTATACAATGAAATCCATGGGATTGCATATGGGAACTCGAAAATACTGAAAAACGAAAATATCTAATATCGAGAAATATATAGAAAAAATAAACATCGAAAATTTGAAAAAATATCAAAAATCGAAAAAAATATCGATAATATCAAAAATCAACAAAAATATCGAAAATCGAAAAATCGAAAAAATATCAAATAACATCGAAAATATCGAAGACTAAAAAAATCAAAAATCCACCGCAGGTTTACTATAGGGCTAAACAATGATATCCATAAGAAACATATGTATGTTTACAGAGCTAACACATGCCTTCGCTAAGTGGCGTATGTTATGCCATGGCATCATATAGTTATGATAATGCTTTGATGTTTAGTATATATAAGACTCAGTAGAAATTACATTTTCTTCAAGGTACATTCCATGGGATGCCAACTTTTTTTTACTGCTCATAGCAGTACTGGAAGTCATTTTCAGTGAATGTGTTTAGTTCATGGGTCACAATATTTCGAACGTTTGCAACAATCTCATAATGATAACCCTTGAAGTTAACTCAAGGAAGAGGTAGAAATCTTAGATAAATAATAATTAGACAAAGTAATGTCAGAAGAAAAAACATGGGTGTTCAACTACAATTCGGAGACTCAATGGCACACGCAAATTGTCCTCATCTGCAAAACCCACACGAGCATGATGAGATCCACGGTGAGGTAGGTGGATACTTATATAACAAGGGCACAGACTGGCTTTACAGCTATGTCATTTAATCCTCAGACTTCATTGAAATAAAAAATGATGATGAGGTGAAGATGATAAAGATGGAACAGAATGTTATGATACAGGAAGAAACGGGAGAACCCTGAGAAAACCTGCCCAGACTCTAAACTGAATCCTCATTGCATGACTGGGAGAAAACCAGGACCACTACTGTTAGACCTGAATGCTGTAACCACAGGGCCCTCAATGAAACTATGATTATCATGTTTTCGACAGCCATAAAATTACGCACAGAAGTTTTACCTCTAGGACAGAAATTTAACATATGAATTTAACCTTTGTCTTGGAATGACAAAGGGTCTAGCAGGTCCAAAAAAACAATGCAAAAGATTGGGTAGTGCACAATATAATGCACCTGCTCACACAGTGCTTTTAATTGAGTGTTTTTGGCAAAGTGAAACACCCTCACATTTTCATAACCTCCCTAGAGCCCAGGCCTAGCACCCTGCGATTTCTACCTGTTCCTAGTTGAAATTCAAGTTGAACGGTCATTCATCATTATGGAACTGCTGCAAACATCCAAAAAAAATTGTAACTTATAACACAACACACATAAGGAAAATGAGGTAGGTGGGTACTTGGAGTTTAACAAGGGCACCAACTGGCTTTACAGCTATGTCATTTGGCCCTCAGACTTTATTGAAATTAAAAATGATGATGAGGGATGATAAACATAGAAAAGAGTTTTATGATGCAGGAGGAAACGAGAGAACACCGAGAAAACCTGCCCCCATGGTGCCAGACACCAAACTGAATCCACATGGCACGAGTGGAAGGCAAACCAGGACCACTGCCTCCAAAGGTGAACGCTCTGATCACCATGCCACTACAGAGCTCAATAGAGAAAATGACTTCTAATACTGCTATGATCAGTAGAAAAAATAGTTAAAACTGCTGTGTAACTTCCCAAGGAATGTACCTTGTAAGACATAACTTGTACAATATTTTCACGAATATAAGACCCACTCGAATATAAGACGTGACTTTTAGGGATTTGACTAAAAAATGAATTGTATAGGTAGCACCCACTCGTTATAAGAAAAGTGCATGAGATGCACCTAGCTTGTTGAAAAAGAAAACTTGAGTTGTAATTGGCTTTAATTGTAATGTGTTTGTAATAAAAACACTGGAGGGTATTAAAGACCTCAAATAACACACATTTTTATAGTATTTTTTTAAATTTTTTTACCCATAATGTATAATACATACTGATTTTTTATTGTACTTAATTGTTTATTTAATTTTTATAAGAAGCCTGCGAATATAAGACGCAACTAGGGAGCACTTGTATAAAATCTTGTATCACGCGTCATATATTCGCGAAAATAATTTCCACCGTATGTCATGTCGAGTCATGTATTAAAATAAAACATAGCCAACATCAGTCCACTTGCTTTTGGGACACGCCACGTATACCCATACAAGTCAAAAAACCAACGAACATTTACTGAGCAATTGAATACGTACCGTAATTACAGTATTATCTCACAGTCTTTGAAATGACATATTATCCATGGCTATCGATAATATGAATAATTTTTCAATAATATATAAATTTTTAAACAGTATTAAAATGACATATTTCATTTAAGTCGGATAAACCAAAATTTCGGATAATCGAGTTTTTAGTGTACTGTACTAAGACCCACAAGTACCATAACACACATACTGTAGTTCTTTATACAAGCACAGATCTTGAGTTAAAATTCTACCACTACCATCTTTAATAAAGCCTAATAATGCCACACACACACACAAATTTTCTTTCCATCATCAATTCTGTCTACAGTCACATGATCCAGAGCATCATTAGCGCATCAGTCATAATCTTATTCAATGGTGGTGGTGATGATTCCCTTTTTTTATTTGAAAAATAGCAAAAAAATCCTTGTCATTTTATGAATGAACTCAATTACATAAGAGAACTATTTCAGATGCTGTATTTTTTTCCTCTTCCGCTTACGACTGCATTGGGAAATGTTCGTTATTCCAAGAAAGTTGGTTTCAATTTAATATTCCGTTTTGATAAAATGCACAGTTGCTTCCTGCTGTTTCTGTCCTAAAGTTTATGGTATTAGTTTTCAACATATAAAATATTGTTAGATTCCAAAAATCTATACTCATCGTGATGCAATAATGTTGTCAAGTTTTGTTTACTGACATTTACTTCATCGATATATATCCATGTTAAATCGAAACAAGTAGATGAGATAAGCGCACTTTAATGAATAAATTATCTTATCATATCTCATTATACAATACACTTAACTTGGTCTCATTGACATGTAGGTGAAGTACATTAGTCAACAATTCAAAACACTGAAATAGATATCATTTGGGAAGTGACAAACAATAAACAAACCTGAAATAAAAACTTTTTTCCCTTATAAACCATAGGATCATAAAATAAGACATTTTTTGATATTTCTGAATAGCACATTTTATTCATTATTTCACGTTTTTTTTTGGTTTTTTTAAGTTTATGATTTCAGTTTTGGTTTTGAATAATTTGATTTTAGGAAATTTTGCTTACTATACTATAAATATTGTATAACCTAGCTGCATAGATATTGAACCAGAAGAAAAACCCAAGACTCAAATGAGGTGTATCAACAGGTGTGTTTCTAAAACAATAGTTCTACACGATTTTTATAACGGTATATGGCACTTTCGCAGAAGGTCTTTTCGCAACGAAACTTTGGCAACTGGAACTTTGGCAACTTGAATTTTTGCAACTGGGATTTTTTGCAACTGAGAATTTTTGCAACTGGGAATTCTTGCAACTGGGAATTCTCGCAACTGGGCATATTTTACATTATTAAACAAAATTGGCTGGAT